>CAUYQG010214446.1:0-18926 GCA_963574415.1 Tarsius wallacei | reverse complement strand
TTTGAGTTGGAGTCTCACTCTGTCGCCCAGACTGGAAGGCAGTGGCCGCTCCCGGCCACCACAGCCTCGACCTGCTGGGCTCCGGCGATCCTTCCACCTCAGCCTTCCAAGTAGCTGGAACTACAGGTGTGCGCTACCACGCCCGGCTAATTTTTTGATTTATTGTAGAGATGAGGTCTCACCAAGTTGCCCAGGCAGATCTCGAACCCGCGGGCTCAGGCAATCCACTCACCTCAGCCTCCCAAAGTGCTGGGGTTACAGGCTGATCCACCGAGCCCGGCTGTATTTTTTTTTCTGAGTTGGAGTCTCACTCTGTTGTACAGGCTGGATGAAGTACAGTAGCACGCTCATGGCCACTGCAGCTTTGACCTGCTGGGCTCAGGCGATCTTTCTGCCTTGGCCTTCTGAGTAGCTGGAATTACTGTTGCACACAACTGTGCCTGGCTGATTTTTTTTCTTTTGATTTATTGTAGAGACCTAGATTATGATATTCTAAAAGAATCCCTTATAATAAATGACACATATACTGGCAAGTGGATTCCGGAAGTCCTCTCCCACTAATCCTGCTCAACATCAGTGTTAATAACATATTATCATTCTAAACATCTTCCCAGATTTTCTTAAATAATAAAATATTAAAGAAAAATACAAAGTTGAAGGTATGTACCAAAAATGTATTAAAACAAAAATCTTTACAGCAAATTTTATATTTTATGTTTAGTAATGTTTAAAAATAAAGTTCTGACTGAGCACAGTGGCTCATATGTGTAATCCCAGCCCTTTGAGAGGCTGAGGTGAGAGGATTGCCTGAGCCCAGGGGTTCGAGACCAGCCTGGGCAACTTGGTGAGACTTCGTCTCTACAATACATTAAAAAATAAGCTGGGCATGGTGGCGTGCACCTGTAGTTCCAGCTACTTGGAAAGCTGAGGGGGAAGGATTGTCTGAGCCCAGCAGGTCAAGGCTGCTGTGACCTGGCTGTGAGTGTGTCATTGCATTCCATCCTGGGCGACAGAGTGGACTCCAACTCAAAAAAAAAAAAAGAAAATCATAATTTACTCTTCATAAACAAATCCAGGTGGTAGCAAACATGTTGATACTATGCTGTTATTATACTACTGATAGACCCATTGGCAGCTCTTGATTTTATTTTCAGCCAAGTATGTGAGGTAAGTTGTATTTGTTAGACAAAACTTTGTCTACTCAGTTCTTTCTTTGTTTTTCTTTTGTGAAATAGGTCTATTAATCCTCCCAGTAAACCTTCGCCGTCAGTCTTCAGTTTGCCCGTTTCAGTTGTTAGAAGGTAAAGGATTTATTTCACTAATTTTCTTGAAGGACAAAATATTGTTACATAAAGAAAAGTCAAATCTGTAATTTGTCACAATTTTCATTTAGCATTTAAATCTCATAAGCTGTACTATTTTCGTGGTTCCTTCACAGTGGTACTTTGGAGATTTCACTAAGTATACCTGCCCATTACTAACTTCTAATTTTGATATTGTTCAAATCTACAGAAAAGTTGAAAGAACTCTACAGCACACACCTGCATGTCCTTTAGCCTAGAGTTATCAGTTGTTAACACATGGGTCTTACTGCTTTCTCTCTCCCAATATACTTTTTTATTTATTTTTAATTCTTTCTCACCCCACACACTGAAAATAAGTTTTAGATATAAATGTACTGCCTTCCTATGTATTCTGGCATGCTTGTCCTTAAATTAAGGACACTATTCTGTACAACTGCTACAATGTAGTCACAGCTAATAAAATTAAAATAATTCAGTAACATGATCTGGTTTCTCCAGTTATCTCTAAATATATTTTGGTTGTGAGTTTTTTTTTTTCAAAATGCAGGATCTGATCAGGGTCATGCATTATGTTTGGTTTTCATGTCTTTTTTTTTTTTTTTTGAGTTGGCATCTCACTCCGTCGCCCAGACTAGAGTGCAGTGGCCGCTTCCGGCCACCGCAGCCTCGACCTGCTGGGCTCCGGGGATCCTTTTGCCTCAGTCTTCCGAGTAGCCAGAACTACAGGCATGCGTTACCACGCCCGGCTAATTATTTTGATTTATTGTAGAGATGAGGTTTCGCCTGCCCAGGTGGGTCTCGAACCTGCGGGCTCAGGCAATCCACTCACCTCAGCCTCCCAACGTGCGGGATTACAGGCTGAGCCACTGAGCCTGGCTGGTTTTCATATCTTATTAGACTTTTTGTGTAAAGTGAATTGTTTTTATTGACATATATTATACATAAAGTGTATAAATCATAAGGGTACAGTTCATTAATTTTTCCAAATAAACACACCTAATACATATTAAGATATAGAATAGTATTAGCAGACCAGAAACCATTTCATGCTTTCTCATTACCTGCCACCACCCTAAAATGTAATCCTATTTTAATTACTATTACTGTAGATTTTTAAAAAATTAAAATCAATTTTTTTTGAGTCAGGGTCTCACTCTGTTGCCCATGCTGAAATGCGGTGGCACGATCATGGCTCAGGTGATCCTCTTGCCTCAGCCTCTTGAGTAACTGGGACTGTAGGCATGCACCACCATGCCCAGCTAATTTTTTAATTTTTGTAGAGACGAGATCTTGCTATGTTACCTAGGCTGGTCTCAAATCCTAGGCTCATGCAGTCATCCCGCCTTGGCTTCCCAAAGTGCTGGGATTTCAAGCTTGAGCCATCAAGCCCAGCCTGTGGATTATTTTTGCTGGTTTTTGAACTTTCAACAGAGTGCATTCTTATGTTTAGCTTCTTTTGCTCAACTTGGAGAGATTTGTCCATGTCATTGCATTAAGCAATAGATGGTTCATTTTTATTGCTATGTAGTATTCTGTGTAAAAATATATGGCACTTTATCATTCTGTTCTTGGACATTTGGTTTGTTTCCTTTTTGGGACTAAATGATTGCTAAGAACATTCTTTTTTTTTTGAGTTGGAGTCTTAAGCATGTGTTATTGTTGGCATATGTTTAACTTTGGTACTTACTACCAAATAACATTACAAAATAGTTGTATTTATTTACATTCCCATCAGCAGTGTGGAAGTACTAGCTGCCTCACATCCTCATCAGCCTTTGGTACTTTCTTCACCAACTTAATGGTGTTCAGGTTTGACTAAATAATAAAATTCACATGACTGCAATAGTCAAGCTTAGAATGAGATCACATTTGTGGGTGTTGAGAGTTTTACTGGCTTAGAAGTCCTATGTCTCAAACAGAAAATATGATCTCTAGAAAGTGTACCATAGGAGTAGATTCTAGGTCACTTGTAAAAAGCATAGCAGTCAGGGTTGCTTGAGCTGTGGCTTCCATCATACATTTATGGCTTATTTTTAGACCTCCTGTTTACAGTTGTGGGGAGTCATTTTCACCATCAGCAAAACAGCTTAGTAAATCTTCCTGGGGAAAAGGTCTAGAGAGTTAGCTCAAGATAAAGTTTTCAATAGAGAGGAGAAAGGGTTTTGTAATTTATTTATTTACAATAGTGTTGTCATTTAAAAACTTGTTGCCCATCTGTGTATATTAGTATGTTTAAGTGGTCTTAATATATTACCCTTTGCTTTTTCTCATTTTCTTTCTTCTGTGTTCTTCACATGTAATTTGCTTTTTGTTTTCTAAGGTATTGAAGGAGTGATCATTGATTGTTATCCTTCTTTTTATTTTAAGCTATCAGTGTTTGTAAGTGTGACTTTTGGTGTATTTCACAAATTTGATATGCCATATTTTATTATCATTTAGTTCAAAACATTTTCTAAATTTATGTTTTTTTTCTTTTCTTTGACCCGTGGGTTATTTAGAGTTATTGGGGGGTAACTGCTTAAGTTGAGATTGAGTTTATTGTTTATAACATATAGGATTTTTTAGTTATTTTACTATTGGTGTATAGCTTAATATTGTCATTAGAAAATACTTCCTAGCCGGGTTTGGTGGCTCAGCCTGTAATCCCGCGCTTTGGGAGGCTGAGGTAAGTGGATTGCCTGAGCCCGTGGGTTCGAGACCCGCTTGGGCAAGCGAGACCTCATCTCTACAATAAATCAAAAAATTAGCCGGGCGTGGTAGCGCATGCCTGTAGTTCCAGCTACTTGGAAGGCTGAGGCGGAAGGATCCCAGCAGGTTGAGGCTGCGGTGGCCGGGAGCGGCCACTGCACTCCAGTCTGAGTGACAGTGAGACTCCAACTCAAAAAATAAAAATAAAAAATAAAAAAAAATAAAAATGATGATTTCCTGTTTCCTGTGATACCTCAAGACTGAAATCTGAGGCGATGAAGATCTCTGGCATTGTCTGTGGTCTGTACGGAATCCTGGCTCCAGATCAAACTCAGACAAATGCCTCTGGTAAATAACGTGCAACCTCTGCCACATGAACTATATCTAGGAAACGACTGCCCTGTACATATAGTTGAACCCGATGTCTTTCAGTTCCTGTGTCTTCTGATACTTTGTGGCATCAGCGTTCATGATGACCCAGTAGGTATGCTCATTGAAACTACAATCATATGACCCAGTGAATATTGACTTATTCTTCATCCCAATAGTGTGCTGTATTCAAAGGAGGTTTCCAATAATGGTGGCAATGAGAAGGAGAGAGAATTAGAGTCGTGAACCCAGAAGGCCAGTGGGAGAGAGATGCTCACTATCAGGTGGAGCCAAAGACCTGGAAATCTCTCCAAGAGTGTCATTTGGGAACAGTCTTCCCTCGTCAGGAAAGCCTAATTAAGAATAGAAATGAAGTCGTATATTCTGGATGATGCGGCGACCTTACTTAACCTGGTACTCCGGCTGCTTGAGGATTTCATTGCCTTTTAGAAGTTGGGTTCATTTATGAATCATGTATTTTACCATTCCAAATGTAATCTTTTTAAATGAAAAACTTGTTATGCTGTCCCTATTTATAAACTCTTGGGGAAGATAGAAAACAAGGCTTCCCAGATTTTTAATTTGTAATAAAGGCATTTTCAAAAAAGATTATAAGAATTCTTAACCATTCTTATTTAATATAGTACTGGAGGTCCTAGCCAGAGCAATCAGACAAGAAAAAGAAATTAGAGGTAGCCAAATAGGAAAAGAGAAAGTTAAATTATCTGTCTTGGCAGATAATATGATTCTATACCTAGAAAACCCTATAGATTCTCCTGCAAAACTTCTAGCACTGATAAATGAAATCAGTAAAGTCTCAAGATGCAAAATCAATGTGCAAAAATCCATTGCATTTCTATTAATAATGAGCAGACTGAAAACCAAATAAAAGACACAGTCCCACTCATAATAGCCACACACACACACACACACACACACACACACACACACACACACACACACAAATACCTCAGCATTCATCTGGCCAAAGAGGTGAAAGGTTTTTACAGTGAGAACTACAAAGCATTGCTAAGAGAAATCAAAGACAACACAAGTAAATGGAAGAACATCTCATGTTCATGGACTGGAAGAATCAAAATCATCAAAATGTTGATACTACCCAAAGCAATATAGATTTCTTTAGTAATTCCTATCAAACTACCAGCAACATTTTTTTATAGACTGGGTATGGTGGCTCATGCACCCAAAACTTTGGGAGGCCAAGGAAAGAAGATTGCTTAATTCTAGGAGTTTGAGACCAATGCTGGCATTGTAGTGTGACCTTATCTCTACAAAAAAAAATTAACTGGGTGTGATATTGCAGCTCTATAGTCTCAGCTACTTGGGAGGCTGAAGCAGAAGGATTGCCTGAGCCCAGGAAGTTGAGGCTGTGATGAGATGTAATTGTGCCACTGCACCCCAGCCTAGGTGACAGAATGAGACCTCCAACTTAAAAACAACAACAACAAAAAGAAAAGACGATACTTAAATTTATAAGGAAGCAAAAAAGAGTCTGAATAGCTAAAGCAATCCTCAGAAAAAGAACAAAGCTGGTAGCATCACACTCTGAGACTTCAAACTTTACTACAAGACTACAGTAACAAAAACAGCATAGTACTGGTACAAAAATAGACACATAGGCCAATGGAACAGTATAGAGAACCCAGAAATAAACCAAAGATCTACAGCCTACTCACCTTTGACAAAGCCAACAAAAACAAACATTGGGGAAAAGAAATCTTATTCAGCAAATGGTGCTGGGACAACTGGCTAACCACAGGCGGAAGAATGAAACTGGGCCTCTATCTATCATCATATACATAAATTAACTCAAAATGGATCAAGGATTTAAATGTGGAATCTCAAACTATAAACATCTTAGAAGAAAACCTAGGGAACAACACCATCCTGGACATTGACCTAGGCAATGAATTCATGGCTAAGTCCTCAGAAGCAATTGCAGCAAAAACTAAAATTGACAGATGGGACCTTATCAAGCTAAAAAGCTTCTGCATAGCAAAATAAAACCATCAAGAGAGTAAAGAGACAACCCACAGACTGAGAAAAAATATTTGCAAACTATACATCCACTAAAGGCCTAACATCCAGAATTTGAGTGCAAACAAATTGACAAATAACCCCATAAAAAAGTGAGCAAAGGACGGGAACACACACTTCTCAAATAAAAGCATACAAGCATCCAAGAAACATGAAAAAATGCTCAGCATTGTTAATCATTAGAGATATACAAACCAAAACTACAATGAGATACCATCTCACACTGATCAGGATGACTATTCTTAGAAAGCAAAAAAACAAAACAAAACAACAACAACAACAAACACACAACAGATGTTGGCAAGGCTGTGGAGAAAAAGGAATGTTTGTACACCATTGGTGAAAATGTAACGTAGTTTCACCACTGTGGAAAGCAGTTTGGAGATTTTGCAAATAACTAAAGACAGAGTTACCATTTGATCCAGCAATCCCACTTTTGGGAATATGCCTAAAGGAACATAAATTGTTCTACTGAAAAGACACCTGCAATCATGTGTTTATTGTAGCACTATTCACAATAGCAAAAACATGGAACCAACACAGATGCCCATCAACAGTGGACTGAGTAAAGAAAATATGGTACATATGCACTATGAAATACCACACAGCCATAAAAAAAAATCATGTCCTTTGCAACAAGATGAATGCAGCTGGAGACCATCATTCTAAGCTAATGATCACAGAAACAAAAAACTGAATACCACATGTTCTCATTCATAAATGGGTATTAAACACTGGCACACATGGGCACAAGGATGAGAACCACAGACACTGGGCACTGAAAAAGGAGGGAGGGAGGGGGAATAAGGGATTCAAAACCACCCACTGGGTACCATGTTTACCCAATGGAGGAGGTCAGACTCATCAAAAGCTCAAACTTCACCTTCACACAATATACCTAATTTAAAGAAAAAGAAAAAGAAGACAATTGTATGTGAACAGATTAAATGGAAAATTCTTAGAAATGCAAAAACCTACCAAGAATAAATCATGAAGAAAATAAAAAATCCAAGTAGGCCTATAAGGAGTAAGGAGATTGAATCACTAAAATTAAAAAAAAAAAAATCTCTTGACAAAGAAAAGCCCTGGAGTTGATGGTTTCACTGGTGAATTCTGCCAAACATCTAAAGAAGAATGAACACCAATTCTTCTCAAACTTTCTTTTGAAGAAGTAACTCTTCCTTATTCATTCTATGTGGCCAGCATTACCCTGATACCAAAGCCAGACAGACACTAGTAGGAAAAAAAAAAAAAAAAACTACAGCAATCATCAACAAATTATTGGCAAAATGAATTCAGCAGCACATTAAAAGGATTAGACACCATGACCAAGAAGGACTTTTTCCTCTGGAATGCAAGGATGATTTAACATATAAAAATAAATCAGTGTAATATACCATATTAACAGAATGAAAAAAATCATGTGATCATCTCAATTGATGCAGACAAACTATTTGGCAAAATTCAACACCTTTTTACAACTAAAAAAAAACACAAAACTTAACAAACTTGTGATAGAGGAAGTTACTTCAAAAAATAATAAAAGACATAACACCCCAAGTGAACACCATTCTCAATGGTGAAAGACAAAGCTTTTCCACTAAGAACAGGAATAGGGCAAGAATGCCCACCCTTGCCACTTCTACTCAACATAGTACTGGAAGTTCTAGCCAGAGCAAGAAAAAGAAAAAAGTCATTCATAGGAAGAAGTAAAACAATTTCTGTTCATAGATGATATCATCTTAGATGTAGAAAACCATAAAGATTTCACTGCAAAAGTTAGAATTAATAAACAAATTTACCAAATTAGTAAGATACAATGTCAACACATAAAAATCAGTAGCATTTCTATACAATAACAATAAACAATCCTCAAAAAGAAATTTTAAAAAATTCAATTTATAATAGCATCACAGAGAATGAAATACTTAGGCCAGGCATGGTAGCTCATGCCTGTATCGCAGCACTTTGGGAGACAGAGGTGAGAGGATTGCCTGATCCCAGGGGTCCGAAGTGAGCCTGGGCAACTTAGCAAGACCTCATCTCTACAATAAATAAAAAAATTAGCTGGGCATAGTGGTACATACCTGTGGTTCCAGCTACTTGGAAGGCTGAGGCAGAAGGATTGCCTGTGCCCAGCAGGTCGAGGCTGCAGTGACCTCACTTAAGCATGCCACTGCACTCCAGTCTGGGCAACAGAGTAAGACTCTGACTCAAAAAAGAATAAGATACTTTGAAAAAACTTAACCAAAGGGGTGAAAGACTTGTAAAATGAAAACTACAAAACACTGCTGAGGGAACTTTATTTATTTTTTGGGGGGGTGAAAAATATGCTTTATTCTCTTAGATGGGGTCCTAGCTAGGCTGCTCTCCAGGTGGTGTCACAGAGGCATGCACACGCACACAGTACAGGCAGGTGAAGCATGGGAGGGAACTTTAAAAAGTCATAGATAAAATGAAAGACATCCCATGTTCATGGATTGGAATACTTAATATTCCATGTAAGATGTTACTATTACCCAAAGCAATCTACAGATTCAATGCAATCTCTGTCAAAGTCCCAATGTTTTATGTATAAATAGAAAAAGCCATTCTAAAATTTAGATGGATTTTCAAGGGTCCCCCTTTGTTTGAAGAAACAAAGCTAGAGGACTCACACTTTCTGATTTCAAAACTTCCTACAGAGCTACGGTAATCAAAACAATACCAACATAAAGACAGACACGTAGATGAATGGAACAGAATACAGTAAGTCCCCTATATGCAAACCCTCAAGTTTCAAACTTTCAAAGATGGGAATGTGCATTCCTATGTCCAATCATGTAAGTCAGTTCACATGTCTAACTATACTTACTGTGCTTTCCAAGGTACTGTACCTTAAGATTTCAAATGTTTTCTTTATTTGTTGTGCTTTTTGTCTTTTATGTATTATTTGGTGGAAAGTATTATAAACCTATTACAATACAGTACTATATAACCGATTTGTTAGTTGGGTCCCTAGGCTACCTTTGTTGGACTTACAAACAAATTGACCTTATGAACATGCTCTCAGAACAGAACTCGTTCATATGTAGGGGACTTAATGTAGAAAGACCAGAAAGGACATATATGGTTGTATGATTTTAATTCCTTCCTCATTTTCCAAGATAATCCAATGTGGAAAAAAGAAAGTCTCTTCAATAAATGATGCTGAGAAAATTGGATATCCACAGGCAAAAAATGAAATTAAATCCTTACCTCATGCCATATACAAAAATTAACTCAAAATGGACCAAAGACCTAAGTTGAAGACCTAAAATTATAAGACTTCAGAAGATAACATAGAAAAAAATCTTCATGACATTGGTTTTGGCAATGATTTTTTGGATGACACCCAAAGCACAGGTAAAAAAACATGAACTGGACTATGAATGAATGGATAAGCAAAATGTGGTATATACATACAGAGAAATATTATTCAGCCTTAAAAAGGAAAGAAATTCTGACCTATGCAACAACATAGATGAAACTTTAAGACATTATGCTAAACAAAATAAACGTATCAACAAAAGACAAACACTGTATGATTCCACTTATATGAGGTACCTAGAGAAATCAAAATCACACAGAGAGTAGCATGAGGGTTGCCAAGTGCTGGGGGAGGGGCAATTGAGTTATCGCTCAACCGGTATAGAGCTTTGTAAAATGAAGAGTCATGAAGATGAATGGTGGTGATGGTTGCATGGCAATATAAACGTTCTTTACGCCATTGAAGTGTACACTTAAAAATGGTGAAGAGGGTAGATTTTAGGTTGTGTATATTTTACCAGAACAAAAAATACTAAAAAAAATGAAAAAGATACATGAGACTTTCTCAAACAAAACTTGAGGGAAATTGTTGCCAGCAGGCCTGCCTTGTAAGAAATGTGAAAAGGACTTCTTGAGAGAGAAGGAAAAGCCGGGCTCAGTGGCTCAGCCTGTAATCCCACGCCTTGGGAGGCTGAGGTGAATGGGTTGCCTGAGCCCGCGGGTTCGAGACCCACCTGGGCAACTTGGCGAGACCTCATCTCTACAATAAATCAAAAACCAGCCGGGCGTGGTAGCGCGCGCCTGTAGTTCCAGCTACTCGGAAGGCTGAGGCGGAAGGATCGCCGGAGCCCAGTAGGTCGAGGCTGCAGTGGCTGGGAGCGGCTGCTGCACTCCAGTCTGGGCGACTGAGTGAGACTCCAACTGGAAAAAAAAGAAAAAAAAAAAGAGAGAAGGAAAATGAGTTAGGTCAGAAACTTAGATCTAGATAAACAAAGGAAGAATACTGGAGAAGACATAAGTGAAGGTAAAATAAAAACCAAAGGGAAAAATATTCTTCCCTCCTTCTCTTTCTCTCCTATAAATGCAGCTAAAGGTGATTGATAATGATTTCTGATGATTTGTATGCACCTTCATAAATATGAAATTACTTTATACACATTATAGAGCATACATATACTCATACATATTCCTAAGACTATTGTTGTGTATATAATATTTTTATTTTATTCTAGTAAAATAAATATGTTAGTTTTAATACAACTATACAACTATAATTACCTAAAATTATTTTTGTCCCTTAATTATTAGAAAAGAAATTGTGTGCTCTTGATTTAACAGAGATTTGAAGACAGGAGAACTGAGATGCTGTTATTTTCCATAGAAAGTTTTAGATAGGCCTTTTTATACCAGGGGAAATCTTTAGTTACTTTTGTGCTCTCTGCAAAACTGTTTTTCACTTTCTTTGTTTTTGAGTTGGAGTCTCACTTCTTCGCCCAGGCTGGAGAGCAGTGGCACGCATGTTCACAGCCACCCCAGCATCGACCTGCTGGGCTCCGGCGATCCTTCTGCCTCAGCCTTGCAAGTAGCTGGAACTACAGGTGCACGCCACCATGCCCGGCTAATTTTTTTTATTTATTGTAGAGAAGAGGTCTCACCAAGTTGTGCAGGTGGGTCTCGAACCCTCAAGCTCAGGCAATCCACTTGCCTCAGCCTCCCAAAGTGCTGGAATGACAGGCTGATCCACCAAGCCCAGCCAATCGTGGCCTTTTTAAAAAACTACAGAAATCTGTATTAAATTAAGAAAAAACAGAAGATACCATATCAACTGTTTTTTTCTTCTTTCTACCAACACATGGCACTCAAAACTGTGCGTGGGAGGGACCACATAACTTCTTGATGTGCCCTTTGTAGCATGGCTGTGGTGTGTGGCTGCTTCCTTGTGATCTAACACTGTCTCAGCAGATACAGGGGAATACCGCTTCAGTCATGGCCCCAGGGTCCCATCCCCCAAATAATAAAATATATGCATACTGTAATAAGACTGGGCTTCAAATACACAAATAGAGATGCAGAAGAATAATGAGAAACGAAATACCATGACATGTATAGAAACAGCCTCTATGTCAATAATTCCGAGGCAAGGCATCAGAATAGAGAATATCTGTTCTTTGTCAAATCTGCATGACATTCTTTAAACATTGCATTCGTTTTCCTTTAAATGCCAATGTCTGTCATCACAGTCTATATCTGCCGTAAAGCAATTTCTCTGAAATGGTGGTTTTCGGTGAAGTGATATTTTATCATTGTAAGAGTGACTCTCCTTTTCCCTTTAGGCTATTATCTTTCAACTCCAGCTGAGTCTCATTAAATAATCTGCTGAAACATCTGCAGTTTCAAATTTCTTGAAAATGGAAAAAAAAAAAAAAGAATCCCATAAACTTTCTTAAAGGAACAAATCTTTTTTTTTTTTTTTTTGAGTTGGAGTCCCACTCTGTCGCCCAGACTGGAGTGCAGTGCCACACTCCCAGCCACCGCAGCCTCAACCTCCTGGGCTCTGGTGATCCTTCTGCCTCAGCCTTCCAAGTAGCTGGAGCTACAGGCATGCACTACCACACCCGGCTAATTTTTTTTTTAATTTATTGTGAAGATGAGGTCTTGGCAAGTTGCCCGGGCGGGTCTCGAACCCGTGGGCTCAGGCAATCCACTCGCCTCGGCCTCCCAAAGTGCTGGGATTACAGGCTGAGCCACCGAGCCCGGCCAGGAGCAAATCTTAATTGAAGTTATAGGAAGTGTCACTTCACAGTTTTGCCTCACATCTCGACCTCAGTGGACACAACATATGTTCTGTTTTTTGCCCATGCTTAGGATTATTTAATATTATCTCCTGTACATGACTTCACATTAGTCCCACTGAATCTTAGGGGTTTGGATAAACTATAAATTGAGCTTAAAATGATGAATGAAATTTAGCATGGTGGGAAAAGTTCAGAAACCAGAATCAGTCATACTGGCAAAATATTTTCGCTAGGCAGAAATATTTTTTTAATTATAAAAATAATGCATGCTAGTTGAAAATTTTTCAAAGAGAAAGTATGTGTAAAAATGAAAAGCACAGACCCTGAAAACCCTTACTAATTTCCATCCTAGTCCCCAGAGTAAGTTTTAAAAGTGATTCTTTTCATCTGTGTTCATGTAATTTGTTGATCATACTATATCCACTGTTAGTAAACTTTAATTCACAGTGGTACATTCATGGCTACTGCAGCCTCGACCCACTGGTCTCAGGTGATTCTTCCACCTCAGCCTTTCATGTAATCTTAATACAGTCAGTCCCCTACATATGAACGAGTTCCATTCTAAGAGCTCTTGTAAGTCTAACAAAGTTGGTGTAGGTACCCAACTAACACAATCGGCTATACACTACTGTATTGTAATAAGTTTATAATACTTTTCACACAAATAAAACACAAAAAGCAAATATACAGTACGGTATAGTAAAGCACATAAAAGCACAACCATTTGTAGAGGATGCACACACATGACAATGTACGCCAGACACATGAACTAATTTACGTGATTTCAACATGCGAATGCATGTTCTCATCTTTGAAAGTCTGCAACTTGAAGGTTCATATGTAGAGGACTTACTGAATATCTTTTGAAGAATTATTTAATTCTGCAGATTTTATTTTTTAAGTAATACATGCTCATCATAAAAAAAATAAACTGCACAAAAAGCTGTTATCCAATCCCACATCCCAGGTGGCCAGTTCTCCTGCCCAGAAGCAACCATGCTGTTTGGGCTTTTTCTTTCTGGTGAATCTATCCAAAGACACTTTCTCCTATTTCAATATTAACGGAGCCCCGCACCCCCATCCCTCTGCAGGTTATATGGCAACTAACTGCCCTTTTGGTCAGACACATTCAGGATTAGGAATACTCTGATAGGACTAGAACAAAAAAGAGTCCACACTTTGCACCAGATTTATAATTTAGATTTCTGAAACCCATAACATCATCCTGAAAGCAAACTTTTTTTCCCAGTAAGGGTTGGTTTTTAAAAAATTGATAATAATATATAAATGATGAGATGGAGAAATCTTAAATGTACGGCTTAATTAATGTTTACATTTGCGGGCATTCACATGGCCCTACACAGATTAAGATATAGAACATTTTCAGACATTCAGAAAGGAAACAGCCTTTTGAGAAAGAAACAGGGCTTTGGGTTTCAACAAGTTAAGAATCCAAACAGATTAGAGTACAACGTTTAGACATTAAAATATCTTCCAAAAGAGATAAAGTGTGATAGCCTCAGAGAAAAGTTGTCTCTCAGAAGACATCCTGCACCCCGATTCTTACTGAGGCCAAAAATGGAGTTGAGAAGTATAGTAGACTTATTTGTTTTCTCTCAAAATGTGTATGTTGAAGCCCTAACCCCCAATGTGACACTGTTTGGAGACAGGACCTTGAGAGAGGTAATTAAGGTTTAATGAGGTCCCAAGGTTGGAGCCCTAATCTGGCAGGACTGGTGTCCTTATAAGAAGAGGAAGAGACACCAAAGATTTCTCTCTCTCTCCAAGTACCCACAGAGAAAGGCCACATGGGGACACAATGAGAAGGCAGCCGGGAAGAGAGCCCTTACCAGAAATGGTATTTGCTGGCACTTTGATCATGGACTTCTAGTCTCCAAAACTATGAGAAAATAAATGTCTGTTGTTTAAACCACCCAATCTGTAGTGCTTTGTTATGGCAGCCTTAACAGACTAATACAGTTAGGGAAGGACCAAAATATTTTGGAGGCACAACAAACTGAATAATTATGTTCCTCCAAAAAATTTTTTTTTCTTGAACTGGAGTCTCACTCTGTCACCGAGGATGGAGTGCAGTGGCACGCTCACGGTTACTGCAGCCTCGACCCACTGGTCTCAGGTGATTCTTCCACCTCAGCCTTCCAAGTAGCTGGAACCACAGGCACATGCCACCACGCCTGGTTAATTTTTTGATTTATTGTAGAGACAAGGTCTTGCCAAGTTGCCCGGGCAAGTCCCAAACCCCTAGGCTCAGGCAATCCTCTTGCCTCGGCCTCCCAAAGTGCTGGGATGACAGGCGTGAGCCACTGTGCCTGGACTCCAAAATTTCTATGTTGAAACCTAATCCCCAGTGTGAGGGTATCAGGAGGTGTGGTCTTTGGAGGGGATTAGGTTGTGAGAGTACAGGCATCCTCCCAGAGATGTCCCTGGAACTAGCAGGGCGTGACAGTGAGACAGGAGATAGCTAGAAAAAGGTTAGGCAGATAGACAGGAGGGTCCTCTGGTAACAATGTAGCGAATTCCCAGCAGGCCTCTCAGGGTCAGCATTGGTAAATAAGCTCCCTGCAAGCCTTTCAAGCTAGAGCATAAGTACTCACTGCTGGGATCAAAAAGCAACCAATCAGCTCACCATTAGGACCCTACCTCCTGCCGACTGGTCCTTAATACTGACCAATCAGAACAGCTATAGCTCACAGCTAATGCTAGCCAGTCAGCTTGGACTTAGGACTAAATAAGCACCAGGTTTTCGGCTCCAGACGAGCAACCCCTTAGCATATCTTCCTACTGTGGGAGCTTTTCTGTCCTCCATAAATCCTGCTTTCTCACTTTCCAGCTGTCCATGTCCCTCATTCTTCCTGGGCATGAAACAAGAACCACCCTGAAGAGTTGTGACCTGAAAAGCTGCAGAAGAGTGTTGGAGCCAAAGAGCTGTGCACCCTAGAGGCTGGTTTGCCAGCTAACAGAGCCGGCTGAACCAGGAGAGCTGCCAGAAGAAGGCGAGACACCGAAGCTGAGACATCCAGGGGGCTAGGCTTGCCAGCCTACTGAACCAGCAACACTCTCTGGGCCTGGCTTGCCAACCCATCAGAGCCAACGCTCGGGGGGCTAGGCTTGCCAACTCACCGAATCGCCACACTCTCAGGGCTTGGCTTGCCAGCCCACTAGAGTTGACACTTCCAGGGCTAGACTTACCAGCCCCTTGACGATCCTCTCTGGGGCCTGGCTGGCGACCCATTGAACTGACGCTCTCGAAGCCCAGGCGGACCTGAAAAGTTCACAGCAGCAGCAGAGCAGATGTGAGAACTGACAATGGGAGATGCCCCCAGAGCCTCCCACCTCATGCTAACATTTCCTGAGGCTTTTGGAGGGTGGGGGCTCCAGGCTGTGTACTGCAGGCTATATGAACCAGAGGCCATGCGAGACCATTAACTCCTGCAAGAGAGGCAGTGGGGAAAGGACCGCCCAGACCCCAGTCCAGCCCCACACCTCCTAACAAGACAGGTGCGACCCACATGCCACTGCCAAGAGGAAGAGGAGTCACGTGCTACCCAACTGCAGAGCCTTCACAGCCTTAGCTGCCTCCCCTGGCCATACTTATCTGGGAGAGACTCTGATATTTTCTGCTCTTTAGGCAGACTGAATCCTTAAGGGCAAAAATTAAGAGCATTTGTAGGAAAGCATGTAACAATTTACTACACCCAAGCTGAGACCTGTATAATTTTACTAACAATACAACTACTGTGTATTTGTGTATACACATACCTATAAACATGCCCCCAATTAGCTGCAGTTTGTTTTTATTTTGAGTTGGAGTCTCACTCTGTCGCCCAGGCTGGAGTGCAGTGGCACACTCACGGCCACCACAGTGTCAACCTGCTGGGATCCGGTGATCCTTCTGCCTCAGCCTTCCAAGTAGCTGGAATTACAGGTGCTCGCTACCACGCCTGGCTAATTTTTGATTTCTTGTAGAGATGAGGTCTCACCAAGATGTCCAGACTGGTCTCGAACCCGTGGGCTCAGGCAGTTCTCTCACCTTGGCCTCCCAAAGTGCTGGGATTACAGGTTTGAGCCACCACACCCGGCCAGCTGCAGTTTTTCTACTTTACAAACCATTTGGATTGGGATTCTGGAAAACCCAAAATGGACTCTTTTCCTCCAATAATGGCCAGTGAGCTGACCATTAAAAGCTGAAGTCCTCTTCTTCCTCTCCAGATCAGAGGATCATCAGAGCAAGGACGATTTAGCAGGGGAGCCACCCAGACAAGCTACAGGCCAACAACATCCTGCCCCTTCCTGTGAGTCTGATGAATTTTTATTTATTTATTTTTTATTTTTTGAGTTGGAGTCTCACTCCATCACCCAGGCTGGAGTGCAGTGACACGCTCACGGCCACCCCAACGTCGACCTGCTGGGCTCTGGCGATCCTTCCGCCTCAGCCTTCCAAGTAGCTGGAACTATAGGTGCGCGTTACCACACCTGGCTAATTTTATTTATTGGAGAGACAAGGTCTTGCCAAGGTGCCTGGGCTGGGTTTGAACCTGTGGGCTCAGGCAATCCACTCACTTTGGCCTCCCAAAGTGCTGGGACGACAGGCTGAGCCACCGAGTCTGGCCAAATCTGATGAGTTTTAGTTGAAGCCTTCAGCCCTGGAGAGTCATGTCAGTCTTAGCAGCCTGTATAAAACCTCGACCAGTTACAGATACAATTGCTCATAGTAAACAGCGTTGTGAGGAAAGATTCAGAGTCAAAAGTTATTTCCACTCTCTCTAGACAGCGGCTTCTTTTCTCAGTGTTTTGTTGATCTGGTTCCCAAAACTCCTTTGTGACAGTTAATCCTAGTATAAAAATAAAAGCAGCGTGGTGGCTGTGGAACATGTCTTCTTGGCTAGGCTGAACTACATTTCCTAGATTTGCTCCCTTGTTTGTCTCCAGGTAGGGAGGCCACAAGCGCAAACTTGTGGGAGATTGGAGGGCAGATGTGAGGCGAAGGCATCATGTGGCTCTGACATATTGTCACCTGCCCGTGGGCTCACCCCATGAAGTGTGGGAAGGCAGCTGGCCGCGTGGCCCCACTTTCCCTGGGCAAAGTGCTGGGTGAAGTGTGGCGTCAGCTCAGTAATACATGGCACCAGCTCCTCCTGCAGGACCCTGTCCCATCAGAGACCATGAGAGCCACCACAGGCCTCAGTCTGTCCTCAAAGGCCCAGCTCCCCACCTTACATCCCTTCGCCACCGCCTGGGGACTTCAGGCTCCAGCCTCAGCTGCCATGACAATAGCCTTGGAGAAATGGCTTACCCAGTCCCTATAGCTGCTGAAAGCCAAATCCTTGTAACAAATAAAACCATATGCACCGGCCAAGCTCAGTGGCTCAGCCTGTCATCCCAGCACTTTGGGAGGCCGAGGCAAGTGGATTGCCTGAGCCCGCAGGGTCGAGATCGGCCCAGGCAAGTTGGTGAGACCTCGTCTCTACCAAAAAAAAAAAATTAGCCAGTCACAGTAGCGTGTGACTGTAATTCCAGCTACTTGGAAGGTCGAGGCAGAAGGATCGCCAGAGCCCAGTAGGTCGACACTGGGGTGGCCGTGAATTTGCCACTGCACTCCAGCCTGGATGATGGAGTGAGACTCCAACTCAAAAACAAAACAAAAACCATATGCACCGACATGCGTCCCTACCTCCAAGGAATCCAGCCTCTCTGATTGATCCTTGATTGATAGCGGAAGCTGGTAACAGAAGTGAGCTGGCCCCAGAGAAACAAAATCTTAAGGATGAATTCTCTGAACTGATTCTGGGTTTTCTGGAAATGGTCTGATTAGACTTAAAGGTATTACTGATTCTATTCCTGGCAATAACGAGGATGCTGGTAATCTATGGCTTGCAGTGGCAGAAGAGTTGTTCCAATGATTCTATGTAGACACTTGTCATCAGAGGTCTATGGAAGGCCAGCCTCAGTGGCTGAAGTCACAGAATAGTCTAGTAGAAATAAAGAGCATATGGGGTTGGCTGCTTGCTTCTAAGTGCTAGAAAATGTGGAGGAAAGAATAATGAGTAAAGGCTTTACAAACCCAGCTCAAAGCTCACAGGTTTTCAGGAAACCAAAAACTTCTATGACTGCCCAAACACCCCCTTATCTCCTGTACCAATAGAGTCAAGATTTCTGAAAACCACACCCAAAGTCTCATCTTGTGGGTGACTGAATTAAATCACAAATAGAACCCCCAGCCTGCCAGGTCTCTTTTTATTAACATTAGGGTACTGATTAGGAAGAGCTGGATTCTCGCACCTGATGATCTATAGCAATAACTATTGGCCTGATGTTGCCTTATATTCCTTCAAACTCACGCCCTTAAGATCCATTTCCACACTTATTTCCGAGGTTTCTTTCAATACAGATTGGCCTAATCATG
>CAUYQG010214444.1:0-10161 GCA_963574415.1 Tarsius wallacei | reverse complement strand
AGATATTTTTAAGGAAAAGGTTAAGATTTTAAAGGACAGATTAGAAAAAACTAAGAGAAAAATTAGATCTTAAAAGTCAGGCTACATTGATAAGCACTACATCTAACTGCTTTTTAAAAGGTCATTAAAAATAAGTATTTTGTTTATCCTTTCGAAGAACCAACTTTTTGTTTCATTGTAGCCTATTTCTTTATATATAAAACAAAGTGGATTCATATAGATGTTAAAAGCTCCTCACATCTCACTTTCTTTTCTTTTTTTTTTTTTTGGTTAGAGAATATAGTTTATTTAGAAAGTAAATTAGAGAGAGAGAAAGACAAGAATCACCTCCCCAAGGTAGGGAAGGGGGATGTCTCATTTTCAATGGTTTTCCAATCAAAAGAACATGATACAGGGGAAGATGGAATAAATACACTTCTCCTATTCCTCCAATAAGTACGCTAAGTACCTTGGATGTTATATATAAACAAACACAATATGACTCTGAAAAATGTAGAAAATGGTAGACCAGCTAAGGAGTTTAGCACCTGAGAAGTTAGATGGTGGTGAGTTCCCTCGATTTTTTCCCCTTTAATTGAAGTTAAAGAATTCAGTGACCCATAAATGCCAATAGACACAGATAAAAACAGTTCAAGAAAACGCTCTTCTCTCTAATCAAAGGACCAGGAATGAGGCAGCCTAGCAAGACAGAAAATGTTTATATAATAATCACTTTGACTCCACCAAAACATAAAGAATGACAGCTTTACTTTTAACCACACCAGCAAAGGCTGGGTAGAGAGTCTAGACTTTTCCCCTTATGAGGCTGTAATAAAATATCCCAACAGCCCCATCGTGGTGGTGTCAGTAAAGGTCAGATAGAAAGTCAGAACTTTCATCACCACTAGTAATGAGCTCTCACCCCATCACAATGTCAGTGGAGACCATGGAACGAGATAGACCTCCCATCTCCACTCATCAGTAGTAAGGAGGCTTCTTTACCTTGGGTATCATGAAGATCAAGTTGAGGACCTGTGTATTTACTCTAACATGGCAGTAACAGAAGGCACCAACTCTTCCCTTGCCAGAGTGGTGTCAAAATAAGCCATATAAATCAGAATATGTAAATAAAACCCAGTTTCAGAATATAATACAAAATGTCCTGGGTTTAATTTAAACAATCACTCATCATTACCAGAACCAAAGGCATCTAGAACTAAATGAAAAAGGCAATCCATAGATGCCAACACCAAGATGACAGAGATGTTAGAATTATCTAACAATTTTTTTTCCAACAAAGATTTTAAACAGCCAAGATTCAATGGGCAATATGAATATGCTTAAAACAAATTTTTAAAAAAGAAAAACCTGGCAAAGAATAGATTTAAAGAACTGCCAAATGAGAATTATATCACTAAAAAATGCAATGACTAAAATAAAAATATCAGTAAATGGGCTCAGCAGTAGAAGAGAGGGGACAAGTAAAATCAAAATTTTCCAATGTAAACAACAAAAAAGTAAGAGACACACACACGCACAAAACCCACATAGAGTCTCTGGGACCTGTTGAACAGTAACAAAAGACCAAACATTTGGGTTATGAAAGTCTAGAAAGGAGCAGAGAAAGAGGGCAGAATTGAAAAAGTACTTTAAGAAATAATGGCTGTAAACTTTTCAAATCTTACAAGAGACAGTTCCAAAAATCTGGGGGGGGGGGGAATGAACCCAAATTAGAACATGACAAACCCAAAAATCCACACCAAGACACATAGTATTTAAACATCTGAAAACTAAAGTCGAGGAAAAATTTTGAAAGAAATCAGAGAAAAGCAACACCTAACCTGTAGGGAAAAAAACAAAGGGTGAAAAAGTGACAGTGAGGTTTTCATAAGAAATCATGAAGATGGCACAATGTTTTTCAGGTGCAGAAAGAAAATAATTTTCAATCCATAATTCTATATCTATTTGAAATATCCTTCAGGAATGAAAGAAAAATTAAAACATTATCAGAGGAAAAAACAAACAGAAATTAACATCAACGTTTCTGTTCTGAAATAAGTTCTCTAAACATAATGAAAATAATAAAAGAAGGAACTTTGGAATATCAGGAAGTAGGCAAAAATGCAATAAGCAAAAATGTGATAAGTTATCAGAAGTTAACTGCAGGAATCCCCAACATTGCTCTCTTTGCCTTGCATGTGACTTAAAATGTCAGACTATGATAGCAGCAAGAAGAATTTATTCAAGGAAGAAATATATGATGAGGAAAATATGATTTTGACATTGGCTCCAGTTAAAGATGAACTATATGTAGAACAACAAATGGGACCAAGTGTTTTGTTAATTTCTGATGGCAGACCGAAGAAGCCCAATAAACACACCAAAGTTCACCTACCCCAAATGAAAAAGCTTGCCCAAAACCTAGATGTAAGGTACCAGTCCTTCCTTTGCCTACCATTTTGCTTCCCATTACTAAGATGTGTTGGGACACTTTGTGGACCTGGTATCAACAACTCAATTTGAGTACCAATGGCAGGAAAATAGATATTTATCTGAGGCTCCAGAGGCATGCTTACCCTAAACAAAAACATGATATTCCTGCAACATCACAGGAAGCCAAATTATAGTCATATTTGAAGGAACTCAAGGCAGTGACCAAGAGAGTAAAGCTTCAGAAAAGTTGTGAGAAGAATGAGAGAGCATTAGAGACTAGTATAGTTGAAGTGATAACTTCAGTTCAGGAAGCCCTGTTGGCAGCATGGACAAGGATTACTGCAAGAGCTGTTCAGCCTAAGACTGTGATAGTCCATAGTCCATTCCTGCCAAGACTTTTGTGATGATAAACTCTGGTGTCAGGTGGTGTGTGGTCCATGGCAGACTTCTCTAAGAAGATGCAAAGGGTCGGGTTCACCTGCAGCTTCACACAGGTTAGGCCTGGGTCCCTGCCACTCAGGAGGATGATTTTTCTCTTCCTATTGCCAGCCTGCAATTTTTTATACTCGGGCCTAGAAGATAATATATTATGCCTTAACTGTGCTAAGATGAATAATAAGATTATGAAAAGATTAATGACAATGAGGAAGAAGTAATTTGGTTTGAGAACAATGTAGAAGACCAGAATATGCTGCCTTAAAGTAGGTATTATTTTGAGCTTATGGCAATTGAGAAGAAACAGAAACAGAGAGAGTTCTCTTTCTTACTATTTGCCAAAAAAGAGAACATAAATTTACAAAAGTCTGTCATTCATTGTCTACCAGGAAGGACAAATGGTGGACAGCTCACAGCTAAGTTGACTTGCAGTCCAATAATTGCTGTGCAGTGTTCTAACCATCCTCAGTATCTCCTGATGCCTTGAGTATAGACTTAATAAATATTTGGCTATACATAAAAAATGTGAGTAAATACCATAATCGTTCCTCTTGTAGGGTTTTAAAAATTATATTTCCTGGTTGAAACAAAAAAATGCACATTGTCTGATATGGTTCTAACTTTACATAGAAAAAATACTTAAGACAATTATATTATAAATGGAGAAGAGCAAAAAAACACAAGGAATGTAAGTTTTCTACACTTCCCTGGAAATGATATAACAACAGCAAAAAAAAAAAGTGTTAAGTTGTGCATATATAGTATAACAACTAAAGCAACAATTTTCAAAGCTATGTCAAAAATACTAAACACAAGAGAGAGAAATCAAAGTTGAAGTACAACTTTGAAGTTGAAGTAACCTACAGCAATTCAGAAAAAAAGAAATACAGAAAAAAAGCAGGGATAGCAAAGAGAACATACAAAATAAATTGGCAGATTTAAGCTCTAACATAACAGTAATTACATTACATGTAAATGGTATAAATATATCAACTAAAAGACAGCAAGACAGCAATGGGCAGAATGGTTTAGAAAACATTAAGCAACAATATGCTGCCTATGAGAAAGTAACTTCAAATATAATCACAAAGACAAGTTGAAAGTAAAAATATTAAAAAGATATATCATGAAAACATTAGTCAAAGAAAAGAAGAAGTGGCTATGTTAATGTCAGATAAAGTAGATCTCAGAAAAAAAGAAAATTACCAGAGAAGAGTGGAACATTATAGAATGGCAAAAGGGTCAAGCCACTAAGAAGACGTAGCAATCTTAAATTTGTATGTAGCAAACGACAGAGCTGCAAAATAAATGAAACAAAAACTGATGAAGAACTGAACACATTATTTTCAGGAGCTCAAGGAACATGTTCTAAATTTGAACACACCCTGGGTCCTAAAACTTCAACTCAAAAGACATGAAGTTTTACAGAGTGTATTCTCTCACCACTATAGAATCAAACTATAAATTAATAACAAAAGTATAGGAAAATATACAAACAATTAGATACTAGACAATGCATTTCCAAATAACTCATGAGGCAAAGAGGAAGTCTCAAGAAAATTTTTTTTAATTGGATAAAAACTAAGATAAATTTTGTGAGACACAGATAAAGTAGTGCTAAAAGAAAAATTTATAGCACTAAGTGCATACATTAAAAAGAAGAAAAAGTTTTAAATTAGTAATATAAATTCCAAACTCAAAAACTTAAAAAGGGAGAATAAAATAAGCCAAAAGTTATAAAAATAAGTACACAATAATGATAGGAGTAGAAATTAATGAAATTGAAAACACAAAACAATAGAAAAAAATCAATGAAAAATAACTGCTTCTCTGAAACGAGCAATAAAATTGACAAATCTCAAATGAGACTGATGAAAAGAAAAGATGCAACTAACCAATATCAGAAATGAAATAGAGGATATTGCTACAGATCCTGAAAGACACCAAAAGAATAAAAAGGAACTATTACAAACAACTCTACATACATAAATTTGACAATTTAGACGAAATGGAACACAAATTCTATAAAAAACACAAATCATCACATTTCATCCAATATTTGTAGATAATTTAAATCACCCTATAAATATTAAGGAATTTGAATTAATAATTTAACTCTCCCCTCCCCACAAATCTTCTGGCTCAGATAGCTTCACTGGAGTACTCTACCAAATGTTCACAGAAGAATTAACAATAATTTAACATAATCTCTTCCAGAAAAAAAGGGAGGATAAACTTACTAATACATATTATGAAGCTAGTATTACCTTGATACTAAAATCTTACAAAGTACAAACAGTGCACACATACAAAACCACATGCAAGAACAAAAAGAAAAACAAAAACTACAGACTAATACTCCCTAGGAATATAGAACCAAAAATTACTAACAAATATTGGCAGTATTGAGTTAAGCAATATATTCAGCAATATTTCAACTGATTAAATATTCAAAAATCCATCAATGTAATCCATCATATTAACAATCTAAGGAAGAAAAATTATATTATTATTATATCAGTTAATAAAGAAAAAGCATTTGAAAAAATTCCACACTTATTTATGATAAAAACTTCCAGAAAAAATAGAAACAGGAGTAAATTCATAAATTTGTCAAAGTATAAAAAGCTGAATGCTAACATTATATTTAATGTTGAAAGAATACTTTCTCCCTAATACTAGAGACAAAGCAAGGTTTTCTTGTCTCACTACTCTTACAGTGTTGAAAATTCTAGCCAGTGTAACAAGGTGAGTAAAGGAAATAAAAGGCACCCTATCATAAAGGAAAAAATGAGTCCTTCTTTGCAGATTACATGATTATCTTCATCAAAAGTTTCAAGGAATCTACAAAAGATTCCAAGGGCTAATAAGAGTCTAGCAACATTACAGTATATGAGATAAACAGATTTCAATGAAAAACAAGATAAATTTACACAAATCACTTATAATTTAATATACTAGCAATGAACATGTGAAAGCCAAAGTTATACAATACTACTTAAAATTACAAAAAATGTATGTATAAATCTACCAAAACATGTACAAGATAAATGACAAAAACTATACATGTAGATAAGATAAGTCAAATAAGATAAGTCAAAATAAATGGAGACACCATATTTATGGATTGTAAGACTCAATAAAGGTATCAATTTCCCCCACCTTTATATTTAGTTTAAAAGAAATTCCTATTAAAATTCTAGCAAGAACACTAGCATGTGTTTCATGGAATCCTAAATGTTTTTTCACCACTGCTATTGCAATTGCCCATGCTGCCCAAGCCCACCCACCTGGCCCACCACTGTCGCTTTTGGCACCCAAGCAAGCCAACAGGAGGCTCAAGGATTGAGCTGCTTAGCCCAATTAACACTAGTGTCAGCATTCATTATCTGGATGCCTAAAGACAGGCATGATCTGCCTGCCACTGCCATCACTAGGACCTGAAGATAGACTCATCTTGTGTTTCCATCCCCAGCAAAGCTTCACTATAGCCTCTACTAGCAATCACAGCCTGAGCAACTGATGCTGTTCACAGCCCAAGAGTTCATATGAAAACTGCATTATTGTACACACCCAAAATCAAAGTTAAGTTCCCTACCCAATGAACACCATAAACACATCTTCTGGAAAAAGTATTTCTCTACGTAGCCAATCAAAAAATTAGAACAAGTTACTGTTAAAGCAGAAGTGCAGCTATCAACATAAGGACACAAGAAACATAAAAAAAAATCAAGGAACTATGGCACCTTCAAAGGAACAAAATAATTCTCCAGCAAATGATTTCAATGAAAAAGAAATTTAGGAGTGCCTAAGAAAGAATTCAAAATGACAATATTAAAAAACTCAGTGAGATACAAGAGAATACAAGATAAACTATATAAAGAAGTCAGAGAAATAATTCAGGATATGATTGAGAAGTTTACCAAAGAGGTAGATATAACAACAAGAACCAAACAGAAATTCTGGAACTGAAGAATCAATAAATAAAATTAAAAATACATTTAAGAACTTCAACAATGATTGAAATAAATCAAAATAAAGAATTTCAAAATTTTAAGACAGGTCTTTTCAAATAACCCAGTCAGACCAAAAAATTAAAAGAGTGAACACCCCTACCTATCACCATACACAAAATTAACTCTAAATGGATCAAAGACCTAAACGTAAAACCTCAAGCTGTAAATCCTTAGAAAATGCAGGAGACACTCTTATGGAAGTTGGAACTGGCAGCCAATTTCTGATCAAAACCCGAAGTGCCCAGGCCATAAGAAATAAGATAGACAAGTGGGACCTCGTTAAACTGACTAGCTTCTGCAAAGCCAAAGAAACCATCAAGAGAGCAGGGAGACAGCCCACAGAATGGGAAAAAATATTTGCCAACTGTATATCTGACAAAGGCCTAAAATCTAGGATCTACAAGGAACTCAAACATGCCAAAAGGAAAAAAACAAAGAGCCCCTTTAAAAAGTGGGCAAAATACATGAACAGTTGAATAGACACTTCTCAAAAGAAGATCTACGGGCAGCCAACAGACACATGAAAAAGTGCACAGCCTCACTAGTCATCAGAGAAATGCACACCAAAGCCACATTGAGATACTACCTAACCCCTTTAAGAATGGCCATCATTAATAAAACAAACAACAACAGATGCTGGTGAGGATGTGGAGAAAAAGGAACGTTTCTACACTGCTGGTGGGAATGCAGACTAGTACAACCTTTTGGAAGACAGTGTGGTGATTTCTGAAAGAAGTAGAAATTGACCTTCCATATGACCCAGCAATTCCCCTATTGGGAATATACCTGGAGGAGCTCAAATTATTCTACAAAAAAGATTCCTGCACATGTATGTTTGTTGCAGCTCTACTCTCAATAGCAAAAACATGAAACCAACCATGTTGCCCATCGAAGCTGGACTGGATAAAAAAATGTGGTACATATAAACAATGGAATATTATGCAGCCATAAAGAAGGACAAATATATGAACTTTGCAGCAACTTGGATGGATTTGGAGTCTATCATACTCAGTGATTTATCACAGAAACAAAGAACTGAGTTCCATATGTTCTCACTCATAAGGTGACCTTGAACAATTATAATGCTATAAGAAGCGATTGGCAGTAGCAAAAAACTGTCCGGGGGTAGAGGGGGAATGGGACTGGCAGTTGAGGGAAACTGCTAAGAGAGGAAGGGGCATACCCCATCAACAAGGGTATCTGCATGATCAATGTTTGTATACTTAACCCTGAATTGTACCCCACATATTTATAATAAATAAATAAATTAATTAAAAAAAAATAAAAGAGTAAACAAAGCCTACATGGCATACACAACACCATAAAGCAACAAAATATCTGAATTTGGGGTGTTTCAGAAGGTGAAGAGATGGCCAAAGGCATAGAAAACTGATTTTAAAAAATAACAGCTGAAGATTTTGATGTCTTAAGTCTAAAAAGTGATTTAGATATATAGATACAGCATTAAGAGGGAATTTTGTAGCCTACATGAAAAATGTAAAAATATTTCAAATAAGTAGCCTCACAATATACCTTTAAGAAGCAACCAAACCAAACCAAAAATTAGTAGAAGGAAACAAACAAAAAAAAAGATCAGAACAGAACTACATGAAATTAAGACCAAAATAAAAATTACAAAATAATCAACAAAATGAAAAGATGGTATTTTGAAAAGATAGGTAAAATTGATACACCATTTGCTAGAGTTAACAAGAAAAAATGAGAGAGGACTCAAAAGTAGAAACCAAAACAAAACAAAAAACAAAAAAAACCACATTACAACCCATACTACAAAATATCATCTGAAAATATTATGAGCAATTAGGCTCTAAGGCTCTAATAGGCTGGGAAACCTAGAGGAAATTGTTAAATTTCTGAACACAAACAACCTACCAACTGAATCAGGAAGAAATACAAAATCTGAACAGAGAAATAATGATTACCAAGACAACACAACAGCAACACACAACAAGACAACACAACAACAACAACAACAAAAGTCCAGGACCAGGTAGCTTCACGGCCAAATTCTACTAAACTTTGAAAGAAGAGCTGACATCAGTTCTTGACAAACTATTCTACAAAATTAAAGAGAAAGAAATTCTCCCAAAATCATTCACTTTTTTTGTGCCTTTTTAGTGATTCTTTAAAAACATATTTTAATTTTATTTTAAAGATGTGGGGTACAATTCAGGATTGGGTATACAAGTGGTCATCACACAGGTAAAGTTTGGGTTTTCCTTTGGCCCCGCTTTGCCTGGTTTGAGATGAGGTATCCTTACTGATGTTGTGTCCCCCCACAACCCTGGCAGTATCCTGCTACTGCCAATTCCTTTCTTATAGTATTATGGTAAATGTTCAGGGTCCGCTTATGAGTGAGACCATGTGGTACTCTGTTCTTTATTTCTGTGATAGATCACGAATATGATAGACTCTAAATCCATCCAAGTTGCTGCGAAGTCCATAGTTTTGTTTTTCTTATGGCTGCATAATATTCCATCAGGAACATGTACCCCATTTTTTTATCCAGTCCAATTTCCACGGGCAGCATGGTTGGTTCCAAGTTTTTGCTATTGTGTATAGTGCTGCAATAAAAATGTGTGTGCAGGTATCTTTTTTGTAGAATGATTTAAGTTCCTCCAGGTATATTCCCAGTAGGGGAATTGCAGGGTCATATGGAAGATGGATGTCTAGTTCTTTTAGAAATTGCCACACTGTTTTCCAAAGAGGTTGCACTAGTTTGCATTCCCACCAGCAGTGTAGAAGCATTCCTTTTTCTTTGCAACCTCACGAGCATCTGTTGTTGTTTGTTTTATTAATGATGGCCATTCTTACTGGGGTTAGGTGGTATCTCAATGTGGTTTTAATTTTCATTTCTCTGATGATTAATGAGGCTGAGCACTTTTTCATGTGTCTGTTGGCTGCCCGTATATCTTCTTTTGAGAAGTGTCTATTCATGTCTTTTGCCTGCTGATTGATTTTTTCCCTTTGACATGTTTGAGATTCTTATAGATCCTGCATGTTAGGCCTTTGCCAGATATACAGTTGGCAGATATTTTTTCCAATTCTGTAGACTGTCTCCCTACTCTCTTGATGGTTTCTTTTGCTTTGAAGAGACTATTCAGTTTAATGAGGTCCCACTTGTCTATCTTGTCTGTTATGGCATGGCACCAGGGTTTTGATCAGGAATTGGTTACCAGTTCCAATTTCCATAAGGGTGTCTCCTGCATTTTCTAAGATTCTTATAGTTTGAGGTTTTACGTTAGGTCTTTGATCCATTTAGAGTTGATTTTTGTGT
>CAUYQG010214443.1:0-23812 GCA_963574415.1 Tarsius wallacei | reverse complement strand
AGTTTGATAGATTCTCTCTTTTTCTTTCCTTTTTTTTTTTTTTTGAGTTGGAGTCTCACTCCGTCGCCCAGACTGGAGTGCAGTGGCACGCTCCCGACCACTGCAGCCTCAACCTGCTGGGCTCTGGTGATCCTTCCGCCTCAGCCTTCCAAGTGGCCGGAACTACAGGTGTGTGCTAACATGCCCGGCTATTTTTTTTTTTTTATTGTAGAGACGAGGTCTCACCAAATTGCCCAGGTGGGTCTCGAACCCTTGGGCTCAGGCAATCCACTTGCCTCGGCCTCCCAAAGTGCTGGAATTACAGACTGAGCCACCGAGCCTGGCCTTATTTATTTTATTAAGAGACAGATTTCCACTCTGTTGCCCAGGCTGGAGTGTAGTGGAGCAATCATAGCTCACAATCATAGCTCACAATCCTTCCACCTCAGCCTCCTGAGTAGGTGAGACTACAGGCACGTGCCACCGTGTCTGGCTAATTTTTTGATTTTCTGTAGAGATGAGGTCTAGCTATGTTGCCCAGGCTGCTCTCGAACTCCTGGCCTCAAGCAATTCTCCCGCCTCAGGCTCCCAAAGTGCTGGGATTACAGGCATGAGCCACCATGCCTGGCCCATATTATATTGTATAAAAATATCTCATAATACTTAATTAGATTGACACAATTTTAAATGAAAAATTTAGATGTAATTAAATAATCTTAGTTTTCTATTTTGATATTCATTGGTTATAATTTATATTCTGCCTTGTAATTTTAATAGTTACATTTGAATTTTTAATCACATAAATATTCAGCCACATCAAAGTCCGGGCTTTATGCAAATTTTGTGATTTTATTGTTACAAAGGCATATTGTCAAGGAAGGTAGAAAGGACATACTTTATCTAGCAGTACATTATCTTGATGGTGGCCCTCCCATTGTACTCTCACCCTGCGCCCCACACATTTTAGGGGTGGCCTGCTTCCTTGATCTCATTTCCTGCTGGACTTCTCACAGCCCTGGACCATGGGGGTTCCCAGAACGCACAGACATTTTGCTGTGTTTTCCCAGGCCTGAAATGATCTCTCTGTTCCTCGCCACTGTACCCGTACTTCAAGTCTCCGTCCAAATGTGCCCTCCCGGGCTCCAGCAGGCAGTTGGGTGCTCTTCTGACGCCCTGCTGTTTGTAAGTCATCCATTAAAAGCAGTTCTTCCATCACACAGGGAGGTTGTGGGCTGCCTCTTTAAGAATCAAGACCTTCTTTTTTTTTTTTTCCCTCCCTCCCCAAGACCTTCTTGTGAGTGGGAACCTGGGGGATCCAGGATCAGGGAGGGGGCCCGGTGGAAGGAGTAGAGCCTTTGTGTGGGCCCCAGAACTCAGCGTTGGGACGGTGCAGCTTTGAGACCTCTGAAGACTGCAGGACTTGGGCATGGAAGACCCTCAAAATTCCATAGAAAACTAGCTGAGGCCTTGGGCTTTGCCTAGGGCTAGGAACCACTGAGTAGGCCCCAGAGAGCCAAGGCTCGTCTGTGAGGAGGTGGGCGAGATGCCAAAATTGGCCCTCCTGCCAGCTGCCATCTCTGAGGGCCTGCGTGATGACAAGAAACCAGGGCCTCAGGGGGAGGGCAGAGGTGAACAGGGACCTGTGGCAGAAAACTAAGCCTGGCCCTGTAGCTCCAGGTTGGGGGGAAGGAGGAGGCAGGACCCTGGGAGGCATCAGAGACGGGGGAGGGACCGAAGTGGCTGGACTGGGAAGAGGCAAGGGCCAGCCGAGGAAGCCGGAGGCTGACTGACACCTTGACCATGGCCGATGGCACCCTGGAGGAGGATTCTTTTTCAGCAGAAGTTGGGGGACAGATGGAATGTGAGGGGAGCCCTGCCCTCTCTCTCCTCATAGGACACTTCAGACATGTGGGGGCCCCGACTACGTGCCAGGCCCTGTACTGACATGACCCCTTGCTTTCCCTAGAGAGCGTGGTCTGCCTGTCAGGGTGGCGTTAAAGACTATCAAATCCAATTCTCCCATTTGACTGAAGAGGAAACTGAGGCTCAGAGAGAGGGAGTGACTCGCCCAGAGGTGGGCGAGCCTAGGCTGGAATTTGGGTCTCCTGCCTCCTTGCCCAGGGTGCTTTCTGACTACCTCTGAGACCTCCAGGACAAGGACACTCTCCACCCAGAGCTGGAGGAACCCACAGCAATGAGGATACGTCCCAAGTTCCCAATGGTAATAGGCCCTGTCCTGAAGCTGCCGTCCCGTGGCCCATAATGCATAGCGGTAAGGGACCCAGGAGGGGCTCATTCAGCCTCAGAGTCTTCTCCCATTCTCCCTGGGCCTTGCCTCCCACTGGCCCAGCCATATCCTCTCTGGGTCCCTGAGGCCCCACCCAGCCTGCAGCTGCCCCAAGGCCCAGCCCCCAGGATCCCGCTTCCTTCAACCCAAAGGCCGGAAGAAGAGTCAGAGACAACATCAGGACTGGGAAGGGGAAGGGAGAGACTGGGTCTCTTGTTTCACCCTTTTTATTTTCATCATCGTCATTGTCATCAACATCCTCACAGTGACAGAGAACATTTGAGGGTCCACTCTGGACTGGTCTCTCTGCTTACAAGCAGGTGCTATTATCTGCTCATTTTTCAGCTGGAGAAACGGGGGTCAGAGAGGGTGAGGGAAGCCCAAAGCCACCCTCCTCAAAAGTGTCGGAAATAGAGCTAAGTGCGGTGGTACCCACCTGTAGTTCCAGCTCCTTGGGAAGCTGAGGTGGGAGGATCACTTGAGCTAGGAGTTTGAGACCAGTCCAGGCAATATAGTGAGACCCCCGTCTCAATAAAAACGTTATTTTTTTTTTTAAGTGCCAGAAAAGGGCTGGGTTGATTCCTGGTTCATCATAGTGCGCCCAGATGAGCAGGGCTGCTGTCTTTCCAGTCCCTTCGATCCACGGCCATTGGCTCATCCCCCTTCTCCCTGCCCACCCCCCAGAGGGTCTGTCCATCCAGGAGCTGGACGTGTATGCAGACCCCATCTGGAGGCAGCCGGGTGTGTCCTCCTTTCTGCCTCTGCCCTCTCACCCATCCTGCCTATGGCTGTGCCGCAGGTGGCTCTGATGTGCTGTGGATGGACAGAAACGCTCCTGATGGGCCTGTTCATTCAGCCGGCAGACATGGACTCGAGCTCCTCTTGTGCTCCCGCATGGCACTGGGCCCTCCTGGTGCTCACTGTCTGGGGACAGGGAGAAGAGATCAAGTGCCCCATCCCTCCTGCAGAGAGTGAATCCCATGTGCCAGGCACCATCCGGGCACTGGGATCCAGAAAGGAATAGAACAGCGCAGGTCCCTGTCCTCAAGGAGCTCACATTCTCGACGAGTGAGACAGAAAGTAACTCAAAGAAAGTAGCAAGAAGGTCGGGCATGGTGGCTCACGCCTATAATCCCAGCACTTTGGGAGGCAGAGGCAAGAAGACTGCTTGAGCCCAGGGGTTCGAGACCAGCCTAGGCAACTTGGTGAGACCTCATCTCTACAATAAATCAAAAAATTAGGAGAATCTTGAACAATTATAATGCCATAAGAAAGTGATTGGCAGTGATGGGAAACTGTCAGGGTGGGGGGGATTGGCAGTTGAGGGAAACTGCTAGGGGAGGGAGGGGCATACCTCATTAACAGGGGTACCTGCATGATCAATGTTTGTATATCTAACCCTGAATTGTATCCCTCATCTTTACAATAAGAATTAAAAAAAAAAATTAGCCAGGTGTGGTGGCATACACCTGTAGTTCCAGCTACTTGGAAGGCTGAGGCGGAAGGATCGCCTGAGCCCAGCAGGTCAAGTTTGCCGTGGCTGGGAGCGTGCCATTGCACTGCGCCTGGGTGACAGAGTGAGACTCCGACTAAAAAAAAAAAGCAGGAAACAGCAAGTGACAAGGCCTGCAGAAGGGAATGTGTACCGGGGACAAAAAGGACGCAGAGAGTCAGAGTGCACTTGCAGAGGTCGCAATTCCATCACATAACTGACTGGTGCTGTCACAGCTTAGGGGCTGGTGGGGAGCAGACAAGGGACCTCTGAGCCTTCCCCACGTGCTCGCTTCCCTGGAGGGAGGTGGGAACAGAAAAGGGGACTCAAGAGTACTTCCGTCTCAGGCAGAGAGCAGGCACAGCAGGGTCTTCTGAAGCGAGCTCTGACGCCCACAGTGTTGGTGCCTGCAGTGCCTGTGCGTACCCAGGATGCACGGGGCAGGCTGCACGCATCTGGACACGAACATGCATGTGGGAGCATGCCATCTATGGACCCTGATCACTGGGTATCTGTGCTATTCCAGGTACCCTGTCCCCAGAAGGCTCAGAGTCTAATGACCGAGAAGAGGGCTCAGCCGTGAAACAATAGCTAACGTGAAGGCAGGGGATGTGGACGGCAGAATCTCGGGTGAGAGACACAGATAGCTTCCTGAGAGACACAGATAACTTCCAGGAGTCGCCAGAGTTGAAAGAGGCCGCCGGGTTGCCTCTACTAGATGAATCTCAAATAACTGCAGCTGCCTGCGATGTCATAAAATGGGTTAGTGAAGAGGTAGTGAGTTCTCACCACCCGAACCTCAAAGGAAGTCTTGGTTCCTTGTGAAGAAAATTCAAGGGCTGGGTTGGGGGATGGCACTGATGTCCTCTAATAAGGGTCCTATGAAGTTAAGGAAGCCACTAAAGAGCTGGAGGGAGGAATGGCCAGGTAAAGCATTTGGGCTTTATCTTAGGGAGTAATAGGGAGCCATGTCGGGTGTTGGAGCAGCAGAGAGACACAGGGAGAGCTGAGTCTCAGAAAGATGAATTGGGCTTCACTGCGCTGGATCAGAGTAGGATAAGGAGAGATGTGGAGGGGAGGAGACCAATCACTGCACTAGCCAGATGTGCCAGTGGAGGTGTGTGTGCACGTGGGGGTACGTGCATGTGGACACAGGTACAATGTGTGCGCAAGCAGAAATTTGCAATGACTAGACAACCATCAGTTGTGAAAGTGTGGAATGGTCTCTAGTCTTGAAGCAGGGGCTGACCTCGACGATCTCTCAGCCTTGTTTCCAAAGTTGGAGGCACGTGCAGGAGTGTACGTGGGGGTGTGCCTACTGGGGTACTTATGAGCATATGCTTAGTTCACCACTTTTTACTTCTCAGCAGGGTTCAGTGTGGTTAGCAGGGCTGCACGCTACAGGGTGACTTGGTGTTGGTGCGACTTTGCAGGCCTATATTTGGAGGTTCACCTGGGGCTCAGACATTCAAGACCCTGGGGGATTCTGCTGCCTGGGTGTGACATACAGGTGTGTATGGGGGGGTATGTGTCTGTGTGTGTAGGAGGTGGGGCTGGGGTGGGCCCAGGGCTGATGAGGGAATTGCACCCTTGCCGGCTAGGGTAGAGGACCCACCTGGCATGTGGCTCCCTGCGATGTCCTGGTTTCTGTCAGTCCGGGGACCCCTGTGTCGGGGGTTGCGTGAGCCAGGGCCTTGCCCGAACATGGGCCCCCTGACTCGTTTTCCCCACAGGCCTGTGATCCTTATTACTGTTTCCATTCCAACAGGTGAGGAAACCAGGCTCCAAGAACCTTGTCCGGGGTCGCGTGACTCTCCAAAACCTCACCAGACCCCAGGACTCCCGCCTCAGTGGCCACCTCTTGCAGGTGGGAGACCAGTGACCAGAACACGGTTGGAGGGACAGTACTGCTCTTCAGGTTCCCAGGCAGATGTCTCCCCTGCCCAGGTCTCCTTCCCCATCCCCGACCCTCCTCCCTTGCGCACGGGCTCCTCTGTTCCCTCCACCACTCTCCCTGCAAAGACACATCCCGCAGCGGCCTTGGAAAGCCTGGCCGGCCGGGCCTGTACCATCCGCATGTTTTCGCCCAGCCGGGCCTGCAGTCATTGTTCTGGCGCAGGAGGGCGAGGGGGCGGCCGTGGGCGTAGCGACGCCGGGCTGTCTGCTCTGCGTGGCCGCGTGTTATTACCTCTCCCCAGGCTCGCATTAGCCCGCCGGCCCCAGAGGCGCGCAGGCTCCCTGCGCCTCGGCACCTTTGTTCCTTAATTATCACTGGGAGACCCGCTCACCTGCCTGCCACTTTCTAAGAAGCTGTCTGGCTCCCTGTGCCCCCCGCACCTCCACCCACCTAAGCCTCTGCACCCCCTGGGGTGGAGGCTGATGTCTGGCATCGGCTTGTCCAAGGCTTCAGGCGGCTCCAGCCCCTTGGGCCTGGCCCTCCCCAGCCCCTCAGAGAAGCCCTTTCTCTTCAGTCTTCTGTCTGCCTCCTCTGAGAACCCTGCCCAGATTAACCCTGTCTTGGATATCAGGGCTGGAAGGGACTCTATTATTATTATCTTGAGTGGAGGCCTTACTGTTGCCCAGGCTAGAATGCAGTGGCACGATCATGGCTCACTGTACCCTCGACCTCCTGGGTTTAGGTGATCCTTCTGTCTCAGCCTCCCGAGTAGCTGGGACTACAGGCATACACCACCACGCCTGACTAACTTTTATATCTTTTGTAGAGACGAGGTCTCACTATGTTGCCCAGGCTGGTCTTGAAGGCCTGGACGCAAGTAATCCTCCCGCCTCAGCCTCCCAAAGTTTTGGGATTATAGTCACTGCACTCTGCCTGGAAGAGACTTTTTTATTTTATTTTATTTATTTATTTATTTTTTAAACTTTATTTATTTATTTATTTTTTGAGTTGGAGTCTCACTCTGTTGCTCAGACTGGAGTGCAGTGGCCTCTCCTCAACCTGCTGGGCTCCGGCGATCCTTCCGCCTCAGCCTTCCAAATAGCTGGCACTACAGGCGCGCGCTACCACGCCCGGCTAATTATTTATTTATTTATTGTAGAGATGAGGTCTCGCCTGCCCAGGAGGGTCTTGAACCCGCGGGCTCAGGCAATCCACTCACCTCAGCCTCCCAAGGCACAGGATTACAGGCTGAGCCACCGAGCCCGGCTTATTTTATTTTTGAGTCAGTGTCTCTGTTGCCCAGGCTGGAGTGTAGTGGCATGCTCACAGCCACCGCAGCCTACACCTGCCGGGCTCAGGCAATCCTTCTGCTTCAGCCTTCCAAGAAGCTGGGACTACAGGCACATGCCACCACGCTTGGCTAATTTTTTTGATTTATTGTAGAGACGAGATCTCACCATGTTTCCCAGGCTGGTCTTGAACCCGTGAGTTCAGGCAGTCCTCTCACCTCAGCCTCCCAAAGTGCTGGGATTACAGGTGTGAGCCATGTAGTTCGGTGCAGGCCTCCTCACTGACTATCTGGGTTGGGCCATCTACAAAAGGTACTGAATGAATATTCATAGTGAGAGGGTGATTTACCTCTGCAGACTCTATTTGAATGCCTCCACTGATGGGCAGCTTCCTGCCTACCAAGACTGTCAGTGCCACCTTGACATGGCTGGGACTGTTATAAAACCGCTGTCCCCTCAAGGGGAGTCCTCATCTCTCCCCAGGACCCTCTGATTTTCATGGCATTAAATTTGGAGTCTACCTTCTGTGTGCTGAGTCTGAGGCTCAGCCTGTCTTCCCTGCTGGGGGCTCCTTGAGGCCCACCCCAGGCAGGAAGCTCCCAGCACGAGTCTCTGTCCGGGGGGTGCCCGATTCTCCTCCCAGGCCTCAGGACTCAGCCTTGCCCCCGCAGACTCTAGCCCCTGGCTTTCCTCCCATGTCAGGCCTCTGGCTGCTGTTCTCAGGCAGGAAGGTGAGGGGGAGGAGGCTCTGGGGTGAGAAGCCTCGGGCCAAACCAGCTGACAGGCAGGGAGGCAGGCACCGGCTGCACATGAGGGCCAAGGCTGCCCAGGGGGAGGCCTCAGGGAGGGTGTGGGCTGCCATCTCCCCTCCTGGCCTCCCTTGCACAACTCCCCGCCCAGTGCACTGTGCGGGCCAGGGGATCGAGGCCGAGCCTCTGGATGAGAGAGCCGGGCGGGAGCTGGCCCAGGTGGGCACCAGGCCCCTCCTGTCGGGAAGCGCCAGCCCTGGTCTCCTGGCACAGTGCTCCTCTCCCAGGGAGGCCCTCCGAGGGGCCAAGGGGTTGCCAGAGCCCACGGCTGCCTTTGTCTCCAGCCCCTATTCACAGTTGCACCGAGGAGGGGACCTGCCAACCACAAGGAGTGATGTCCACAACGCGTCTCAGAGCCAAGGCCTGCCCTCAAGGTGGGCCTCGTTCCCGCCACTCTCCTCGGGGCTGCTCCGCTCTGGGCTCCCACCTCCTCCCAGCTCTCCCCCACCCACTCTCCACTCCAGTCTTGATCCCGTTGGTGTTTCCTTTTGATGTCCACTCTGTGTTCTTTAAACGAGTCTCTGTCTCCTCTCAGACTGGGGCTCTGTGAGGACGGGCTCCTCCCTCTCCCCTCAGACTGGGGACTCTGGAAGGACAGGGTCATGCCTCTCCCCTCAGGCTGGGGACTTTGTGAGGGCAGCCATGCCTCTCCCCTCAAACAAGGGGCACTTTGAGGACAAATCATGCCTTTCCTCTCAGACTAGGGAGCCTGGGGGAACAGGGTCATGCCTCTCCCCTCAGACGGGGGGCTCTGTGAGTACAGGATCTTGACTCTCCCCTCAGACTGGCGGCTCTGGAAGGACAGGATCCTGCCTCTCCTCTCAGACTAGGGACTCTGGGGGAATAGGATCCTGCCTCTCCCCTCAGACTGGAGGCTCCCTGAGAGCAGGGTCAGCTTCTCCCTCAGCCTGGGGCAGGCAGGAAGGGTGGAGATTGGAGCCCAGCCACGCCCCGGCTTGGCCCTGAGCGTCGTGTGTCCCGGGAGCTCTACGGGAGGCCAGGAAGGCGCCTGGCACGTCGGAGAACGTCCTGGACAGACACCAGCTGGGGCGGAGGCCCGGGTCACCTCCAGCCACCAGACCGTGACCTCAGCCGGGTTGCCCCGGGCTGCTCTCCGGATCTGACTCAGGCCCTTCCTGGGCTGCTGCAGGGCGTCCATCCCCAGGGTCAGCCCCAGGAGGCCACAGATTCCACAGGCCCCACCCAATGGAGGCCACCACCCCCAGCCTCGCTCTGTAGCCAGGGGCCCCAGCAGGGCTTCAGGGGAGAGCAGAAAGCAAAGGTCACTGGCCTGGCCACCTGCTCCCACACCTCCGTCCCCTCCCTCCTCACTCCGAAATGTCTCCAGGCCTAAGATTTCTGTCTGGGTGTTGGTGCTGGCCCCGGTCAGGGACCGCCTCCTCATAGAGCCCTGACACAGCCCCCCACACCAGGCTGGAGTTTCCCCCAAAGGAAAACTCCCAGACAGTTCTCCAGGATAGCTGCTACCTTGGGGGGACTCCTAAAGTTACCCACCCTCAGAACCTTTCTCATGATTAAAAAATAAAGGAAGACAACTCTTCTGGAATGTTCCCTGGAGTCTGTGTCTAGACCTAGGCAGGAGTCTGGGGACTGGGGGGGAGGGGTCATCAAGATACTGGAGGAAAAGAGGGCTAGACGACCCTGACTGATCTCAGCACTCCCCTCCTCAGCCAGGGGATCTTTAGAAACACAAATCAGACCATGTGTAATCCCAAAACTTAGAGGTGAAGGGATCGCTGAGGCCAGGAGTTGGAGACCAGCCTGGGCAACACAGGACTCCATCGAAAGAAAGGAAGCAAGCAAGCAAGCAAGCAAGCAAGCCAGGCGTGGAGGCACATGCCTGTAGTCCCCACTACTTGGGAGGCTGAGGCAGGAGGATCACATGAGGCCAGAAGTTCGAGGCTGCAGTGAGCCATGATTGCACCACTGCACTCCAGCCTGGGTGACAGAGTGAGACCCCGACTCTTAAAAATAAACAAAATACAAACATACACACACACAAACATAAATCAGAGCATGTCTATCCTCTGCTCCAAACTCTCCAATGGCCTCCTAGCTCCCTCAAAATAACAGGGCCCCACGCCATCAGGGCCCTGCCCACCTCTCAGTTGTCTCCCCCTGCCATTCCCCTCATTCACTCACTCCAGGCTGACAGGCCTTCTTGCTGTTTCTCACACACACCAGGCCCAGCCTTGCCTCAGGGCCTCTGTACTGTCTGTTCTTCCCAACTAGAATGCTTGTCCCTACACTTTTCCTTATCCTTGTTCTTCGCAACTGAGAGATGTCTTGAGGACTTCCTAGACGCGCCAATCTGAAACGGCGCCCCTTCTGTCCGTTCAGTGCTCGTTCTGTTCTTCCTCGCAGTTCTCGAGAGAGAATAACTTGGTTACTGTCTGTCTCCCCTTACCAGGATGTGAGCGCCACAAGGGTCTGGCCGTACCCCCAGTGCCTAGCGCAGGGTTGGCATAGTGGGTGCCCCCAAGACACGTGCTGAATGAGTGAGTGGCCTGGGCAGGGACTACCTGGGGGTGGATGGGATTGGCACAAGCAAGAACCAGGGAGCGGTCCCCACAGGGTTTGGGGACAGGAGTGGGTCCTTTGGCTCCCAGGCTCAGAGGGTACAGAGGACTGAAGGAGGAGGGAGCACAGTGGGGAGGCAGGAGGGAGGTGCCGGCCAGCGCCTCTCTGGAATGTCCCCACCTCTGCCACAGAGCACAACTCTGGATGTCCATGGAGAGGCCAAGGAGGGAGGCACCCCCGTCCCCATTCCTGGGCGTCCCCAGTCTGGAGGAGACAGGAAAGAGTGCTTGGAAAGTCCGTGGGGTCAGGCCTCTCCGCTGAGCTCTGAGCCCGGGTTTCCAAAGCCGGGGGCTGTTCCTGCCGGGCCCACTGCGTCAGGCCAGTGCGTTCCAAACCCGACGCCTCATCCTTCCTGCGACTTGTCCACTCCTCTGGCTCGTCAACAGCCTCTTGTCCCAAAGCCCAGAGTCACCTCTGACTACACCCTCTCACTCAGCCCGTGCCCTCCAGACACCTCCCTGTGTAGGGGCCTGAGGCCGCGGTCGCCTGTCAACCCTGGTCTCTGGGAAATCTCCCTTCGGAGGCAGTGTCGCCCCTGTCGGCCTGACTCCTCAAGCCCCTGAAACAAACTCTACCCAGGAAGGAGCTGGCGGGGACAGGACCCGATCCTGCTAATTCTGACCCATATCCTCTTTGAGGGGAATTGGATTGTGCTGACAAATGGGCTCTGGAGTTGGGTGACTTCAATGTCCCCCTTACTCTGTGACCCTGAGGATGTTACCTCCTCTGTTTCTATGACGCCATCTGTAAAATGGAGCTAACACTGTACATTTTGCCAGGTTGCCTGGGGATTCAGTGGGAAAACATATAATAAGCACCTAGCAAAATTCTGCAATACAATGGCGATTTGATAAATGGGAGACTCATCCCTTTCCTTTCAGTCTTCACTTTCCTGCTCAAGAACTTGCTGTGGCTCCCAGTTCCTTACCTTGTCTGATCTAAATCCTTCTGCCTGGCTCTCACAGGTCTCTGGTGTGCGGCCTGATCTTTTTAGGCTAGTCTTCCCTCCTAAAACTTTCCATACTCTCTCTCTACCCCAGTGAGCACTCCACCATCATGCCTCTGCCATGCTCTCTGTCCACAAGGTCCTTCTTGTCGCTCTGCCTATCTCACTTGTCTTGCAAGGCTCCCTTCCCCAGGAAGCCCTCCCTAAACCACTCCTGCCCCGATCATTCTGTCTCCTCCCAAGCCTGCCACTCCCTCAGCCCAGCGGGACAGTTATGCTGTCGCAGTGGTTGAATGTTCTGTGGCTACAGATGTCACCTATTCACCTAGGCTGGCAGCTGTTTCCGGGTGGGTGAATAACCCCTCCTGGGCTTCCCCAGAACTTGCTACAATGTTAAACATATAGTAAGGTTGGGTGCAGTGGCTCACGCCTGTAAACCCAACCCTTTGGGAAGCAGAGGCAAGAGGATTGCCTGAGCTCAGGGGTTCGAGACCAGCCTGGGTGACTTGGTGAGACTGTGTCTCTACAATAAATCCAAAAATTAGCTGGGCGTGGTGGCACATGCCTGTAGTCCTAGATACTTGGAAGGCTGAGGCAGAAGGATCTCCTGAGCCTAGCAGGTCGAGGCTGTGGTGGCTGTGAGTGTGCCACTGCACTCCAGCCTGGCTGACAGAATGAGACGCTGACTCAAAAAATATATATATATAGTAAGTACTTAATGAATATCTGTGTTTTGATTTATTACAAAGCATAAATAAGGCAAAAAAGTAACAGGCGAACAGGTGCTGGGGGATTTCTAGAAAAGGTGAGGATGTCGAGCCTTTCCCCTGTGGCAGGACGGGACTCGGCGCACGTTCTCTCTTCCTTCTCACCGCCCTGGGAGGTAGTGTTAACCCATTTTACAGACAGGAAGCCTGAGGTTCAAAGAGGTGCAGCGACCTGCCCAGAGTCACGTGGCTAGAAAGTGGCAGGGGCAGGCTTGCCATGAGGCTGGGCAGGAGGGTGTCCCGGAGGAGGGAGCAGCCTGTTCAAAGGCTCAGAGCAGAAGGCTGAGGGGAGTGTGTGGAGGCAGAGTGGGCGGGTGGGCTGGAGGGGGTGAGGGGCACATGGGGGACGATGCGGGTCTGCCCATCTGAAGAGGGGGAGGGCTCAGGGACTGTCTCTCCACCAGGCTAGAGAAAGATGCAGCAAGATCTTCCTAATGACCCGGTTGGGGCTCTAGAATTTTCCTTCCCAGAAAAAGCCACAGTGACTCTCCTGAGTCCATCCCCGCTACCATGCTCAGCTTCCTCTCCCAGGGGGTTAGAGACAGAGGAGCAGAACAGATGACGTTTGCGTCCCCTCCCTGCTCAGGCAAGGATGTCAGAGAGGCTGAGTGATGTCACCTGGTGACCACCCCTCTCCTAAAAAGCAGCTTCTTCAGTCACCTAAGGGACCTGCCCAGAGCCTTCGTCTCACAGACCCTGCAGTTGCCACCCCAGCGGTGGCCTCTGCAGTACCTGACCCACCCACCCCCACTCTCAGTGGGGTGCCAGCCTCAAATTCTCCTGTTTCCAGAGCTTGGCACAGAGACCCTCCCAGTTCCCCCAGACCCCTGGCCAAGCCCTCCTTGTAGGCAGCCAGGCCCAGCTGGAATAACATGGCTCCCTCCCTCCCTTCCTCCCACGAGTACTGGACTATTTACGGCTTGCCAGGGCCTTCACACCCATGAGCTCACTGGAACCTTCCCCACCCACCCTGGGAACCCAGCTTGGCAGGCACCATTAGCCCCATTTTGCAGATGGGGAAACTGAGGCTAAGGGCCCAGCCCAGTGAGTTCCCCCAAGCCCAGCCTCCTGACTCCTTAGTTTGAAGCTCCTCTAATTCCTCTAGGAGGGAGGCCCAAACACCCCTGAAGTTGAAGTGGGGGAGTTTCGGGCCTGGGCCAGGCGGGTGGAAGGGTAGGGTCTGGTGATTTAGCCTGTCCCAGGGGCTGGAAGGAGCCTCCGAGGCAGCAAGCCAGGACAGCGGGGGTGGAGGGAAGTTTTTATGGCCTCAGCCACTGGCTGGGCGAGAGCCTGGTGGGGGCATCTTCAGGGTGGATGTGGGGGCAGGCGGGCCTGCGGGCTGGGCAGGCTGGCTGGGAGCACAGTTGGGGTGTCTGGATCCCCAGGGTACAGTAGGGGGAGGTGGATGAGGCCCCAGCCTCAGAGCTCCCTCCTGGGCAGTCAGGCGTGGATGGCTGCATGCTGGCTGCAGCTGGAGGGACACCAGGTAGTCGCCAAAGGGGACTTCCCATCCACAGACTCTGCTAAGGCAGAGTCCCTCTGTCACCTGAGCAGGGTGCAGCCAAGCCCTCCCTGGCCATCTCCCACAGGGAGCATGCCACCGTGGCCTGCCCACCTCTCTTGGCCTCTTGTATACCTTCCAGTAATTTGTTCCATTTTGGGGTCCTCCAAGTCCCCACGCTGCTGGACACACTCTCCTAGCCTGCACCGCAATCCCCCAAACTCCTTCCAGAAGTCTTCTCTAATTCCTCCTCAGACTCTGGACATGATTCTTCTCCCAGCCCAAGAAGCATGTTTGAATTCTCTTGTTCTTTGTCTCAGAGCCTTTGTGTGGGGGGACGGTGCTCTGACTCCCCCATAAGACTGAGGGAGGGGTTCCTGGAGACAAGGATGCATCTCCCCCATCTAACCGTGCAAGCCTTTTTCCGCGTGGGCAGCCTCTGCCCACAGGGGGCGCCCAAACAGTGTTGTTGAGTCCAGCCATCCTTGCGGCTGCTGGAACTGCGAGGTGGGAGTCACCTGCAGGGAGCTGACCTGGTGCTGTCTCAGATGCACCTCCAAAGCTGCGTTTGCCTTTCAAGTGGCCTTGACTCGGCCTGACTTTTCCATTGCTCTAACAGGAGGGGAGAAGTTTCAGATAAGGAGAGAAGCCTCTCATTTGGGGGAGGCTGGGGACTAGGCAGTGACCTCAAGCGAGGCCTCCTTGACCTTCCAGGCTCAGGGTGGCTGAGTGGCTCGCGGTGCTCACACGGCCCACAGAGGACCCAGATAACCTCCTCGGCTCCGCTCTGAATGTTCTGGGCTCGTGGGCAGAGGCCTCAACCAAGCAACCCCTAGTTCCTTCCCCAAGTCTTTCGGAAAGTGTGGTGAGTCAGTTGCGGCCATGAACTCATCCTAGGCAGTAAAAATAGGAAAACAAACAGGCCTCTCCTCCAGGCAGGGGCAGAGGGAAGGAGGAGGGGAGAATGGGATTTTCCCCCTGCTGGGCAGAAAGGATCTCCATCTTTTGAAGTCCTCAAGAGTGAGGCAGGCACCCTTATGGCCCCTAGAAACTCAACCACATCAAAGCCACCCGAGGAAGGTAGTTTGAGAGGGATGCTGTGTCACACATGCTGTCACAGTCACACACAGTGACACAATCGAGTCCCTCAGAGGAGCACACGGTGACACACACAATTGAGGGCGCAACACCCAGCTACATACACAACATGCAAAGCTACTAACCCCCAGGGAGTTGCATAGACACAGAAGAAAGCACAGCCCACCTGGAGACTATCAGTGTCCCACAGTCATATCCATCCTCGACAGCTGTGTCCACGCAGAGCTGTGCCCAGCAACACAGACAGCATCCGCACACCCAGCGCCCAGCCGCTCTCAGAACCAGCCTCTGAGCGTCACATACACAGCATAGGCAATGCCTATTTCTACGCACATAGTCACACAAACACACAACCACACACAGTCACATGCAGCCACAAGTGCATAGCTCCCACACAATGCACAGAGCCACACCCAAACCACAAAGAGTCACACACACACACACACACACACACACACACACACACACGGTCTCACACACCCACCATATATGCAGTTTCACACTAGTCATGTGGTCACGGTCACAAACATGACATCCCCATAATTCCACACACAATCATGCAGGCCCATTCTGCTCAGAGAGCCTCTGAGACTGAGACCCGGTGGCACTTGGGCCTGGGGTGGGGATGGGGAGTGTGATTCCGGGCTGCCTGCTCACCTTCCTCCCCGCTGCCCCTTCTTGGGCATCCTGCGTTCTCTCCAGGCTTTGCTGAGACCCCACACCCTCTGCCTCAGAGTTGGTCGAGTCCAATCCACATTAAGCATCATCCATGAACTTAGCACACTGTCATTTGGCCCTGGGTGCCAGAGGCTGTGCTAGGTTCTGGTGAACAGAGAGGTTATTCTAAACCACACCAACATGTTCCACCAGTGTAATGGCTATTTCTAAATGCGTGTCTGTGTCACCCTCCACAGATCTAGCCCCAGACACCTGCTTGCTCCCACACCCCGGCCTTGGGGAGGCCTCCCCACAGGCCCAAGACTTCAATCTCATTTTTTTATAAGTCATTTCCAGGAGGGGGAATAATTCTCATGTGACTGATACAGCCTCTGACAGAGGCATGGGGCAAGACTCAGGAAAGACTTCCCCGTGAATTTGGCCTTCCCTTCTCTGGGCAAGGGGACCTCAAGAGGCAGTTGGGTTGAAAACACTCAGAGAGCTAGACTTTTGTCCAGTTCCAGCATGTCATCTTGGGCCTATCTTGTCCCCTCTCAGGCTAAGCTTCTTCATGTGTAACACAAGGGGGTGCTGGGCCAAGTCAGTTTTTCACTGTCATGAAGATTTCCAGGCATACTCTAAACCTTCTTGATCCTAGAATCTGAGACCCTCTGGGGACACTGAGGTGCTCTCCAGTTCCAAGAAGGACCATGAAATCTTGAGTATCCCTGTGGGAGGCCCCTCCCAGCCTGGACGCCTGGCACACAGGAGTCACCGCCACCCTCCAGGAGGTATGCGTCACCTTGCTGGTCGAGAGGCCTGTGGTTAGAGCAGGTACACTTTTGAGCTCTGTTCCTAGCTGAGGCTGGGCTTCCAGGGTGAGCAGGGGACTCCTGGTACTTTTTCCAGGGCTTGATGATACATTCTCCAGGAGCCAGGAGAGTCCCTGATCCCAAGCCTAGGCCCAGGGGACCTGCCTCAGAGGAGACGGGAAAAGTTCATATGAGAGTCTCGAATTCCTAGGGGCTTGAAGGAGGGTTCTTTCTTTTTAACTCAGTTTCCTACTTTGAGTCAATCTGCTTCCTGGTTTCTGCTTAGGTCCTTTCCTGATGCTTATGGAATAGGGTCATATATATCAGAGCTGGAGGGACATGAGTGAGTACCTAGCCCTTGGCTTTGTGCTGGGAACCTTCATGATCCTCACAACAATTTTATGGGGTGAGTATTGTTAATGCCATCTTACGGAGGAGAAAATCGAGGCTCAGAAGTTCCAAGCCACCTATCCAAGGTCCCTGAGCTAGCACACAGCAGAACTGGGATTCAAACCTACTGCTACCAGCTCCAGAGTCCAGGCCTCAGCCACACCTGACAGCTCCCCCGGGAGGCCACCATCAGCCTCTGCTCAAACAACCTCCAGCGATGAGGACTCACAAACACTCATCGAGCATGGGTTGTGTAGACACGTGTTGGAGGAAGAAAGTTCAGTGAGAGGCAAACTTGTCCCCAGAACGTCTTATTCCAACAGAGGGAATAAGATGGGAAATAGTCACTCCATATAAGGTAGGAACTGGTGCCTCAGACAGAGACTAAGGAGGTGCTGCTTTTGAAGGTTTTCATTAAAAATGTCTTCCTTATATTGAGCCTAAATCGACATCCCTGAAGCTTCCATCTGGTTCCTGTGTTCTGGCCTCAAAAGTCACACAAACCGGGTGTGATGGCTCACGCCTATGATGCCAGCACTTTGGGATGCAGAGGCGGAAGGATCCCTTGAGCCCAGGAGTTCAAGGCTGTGGTGAAATATGATCATGCCACTGCACTCCAGCCTGGGCGACAGAGTGAGACCCTGCTTCAGAAAAAAAAAAAAAAAGTCACATGAAATGAGTCTGAAGCCCTTCATGCTTCTGCAGACAATTCTCACACCCCCACTCCCTGCTTTCCACAGGGTAGAAGTCTCCGAGTCTTGACTTCTTGACTCTTGTCACTGTACCACCCTCCTGCAGAGACTGGGGCTTCACCTAGAGCGCTGCCAGCTGCTCACATAGCCCAGAGACCCCTTCTGGCCCATGTGACATCCAGCTTCTGAGAGCTCTGTCTCCATCTCCTCCTTCATCCCTTCAGAGACAGTCGCTACCCTGGAAAAACCCAGAGAACCCGAGTCAGGAGGCTGGGGTTCCGATCCCAGCTCTGCCACTTACTGGTTGTGCAATGTTGGGCAAGGCCCCAGGCTGCTCTGAGCACTGGTTTCTTCATCTGTGAAATGGGGACAACAATACTTGCCCCACCTGGCTGGGTAGGAAGGATTAGCTGAGATCCTGGTGTGAAAGTCTTACATATAGACGGAGAGGGGGCAGACCCTTGCAAGTATCCCTGTGCTTGGGAGGAGCACGGGGTGGAGTTAAGGGTGGCTGGAGGAGTTACGGGTGGCTGGAGGAGTGGCAGGAGAATAAAGGCTGCTCTGAGCACCACAGTGTGCAAGGCACGGTGCCAGGTGCCCCTGGGATGAGGAGCTGAGGAAGGCAGGATCTCTGCCCAGCAGGAGTTTTGGATCCTGGGAGCGACACCTCCAGCCATCACCAAATCCTTGGGAACAAAAGTTTGTTTGTGTTCTTTGAGTCAGGGTCTCAGTCTGCCCCCTAGGCAGAAGAGCAGTGGCACAATCACAGCTCATTTCAGTCTCAACCTCCTGGGCTCCTGCGATCTTCTTGCCTCAGCCTCGCGAGTAGCTGGGACTACAGGCATGCATCACCACTCCTAGCTAATTTTTTTATTTACTGTAGAGATGAGGTCTTGCAAAGTTGTCCAGGCTGGTTTCGAACCCCTAGGCTCAAGCAAGCCTCTCGTCTCGGCCTCCCAAAGTGCTGGGATTACAGGCGTGAGCCACCACGCCTGGCCTCAGAAGTTTTTAAAATCAAGTTGCATGTGGCCTTTCCAGGTAGACTGAGTGGTAGAGACAGGCATACTCGTGTGGGTGAGCCAAGGGAACCAACGGGAGGAAGGGCAGTTAATACATGTGAGATACCTACTATGTACCGTCACTTAGAGGAGTTTACTGACTCTCCATAACCCTGTGAGGTTGGGCTTATTATGTGGTCTATTTCACATATGAGGGATCTGAGACACAGGGACCTTTGATTTGCCCAAGTCACTAAGGGATGGAGGCGGGATTAGAATTCAGGTCTGCCTGATTCCCAAGCTGGTGGCTTTCCAAGGCACCTGGCTGTGCTCTGACAAGGGCCAGGATCTAGGAAGACATAACCATTGACAGCCTCTTGAAGAACAGTAGGGGAGAAAGGGAGAAGGGGCCCTTTGGGAGGAGTCTACCCCCTGGACATCAACCCTGCCTGGGGATTTCTGATTTATGTAGATAGAGGGACTTTGCTCATCCTCATGCATTCAGCGCCTGTTTACTGAGCACTTATTGTGTGCCCAACCCTGCGCTGGGTCATGCGTTCACTGAGGTGAAAGACTCCATCTCCATCCAAGAGCGTCTGATGGAGAGGGGTGATCCAGCTCAGCAGGTGCTTCAGGGAAGCCAGGGGTGGGGGGCAGCTATAGTCCTGGACCAGGGAGACCAGAGGAGGGCGTCTTAGAGCCCATGTGGATGAAAAAATTACACAGACGGTACAATTCCACTCAGGAGCTCACAAGCAGGGGAAAGTGAGCAGATACTGGGTGTGGTGGCTTAGAAGGGAACCAAAAGGGAAAAGTAGGAAAGTGACTGGTTCACCAGCTGGGACCCCAGAGGGAGAAGAGGATTATGATGGGTCACTTGAGTTTTAAGGGAGCTGTAGCATTCTACTCTTGGCCTGTTGGCCTGGGTACCTAGTTTATCAGTATTCCTTAAAAGTGTGTGTGTGTATGTGTGTGTATGTGTGTGTGTGTGTGTAATCATTTTAACACATACAAATTGCCAAATTCACTGTTGGGTGGGATCTAGGCCAATCTGCCATGGCACCCAACACAGAGACTCCATGACTAGTGTGTGCTTAGAAAGAAGCATTAAATGAGCTGGAAGTGGGGTGCGTGGTCCTGCCAGATGGGAGGGATATGGCCTCAGGTCCAGAGATAAGAGTTCACTTACTGGCTGGAGTCCTTGAGGACTGAGAGGACTAGAGGCTTCTTTCCTGTAACTGTCTGGATGCCCAAGGGTCAGCAGCTCTCCCCCATTGAGCCCCAGACTCCAGAATTAGCGTCTTCCACCTCCACCTCTCAGCCCAGCACCAAACCAGAGTTGTGCAAAGAGCACTGAGTCAGAGGCCTGGGCTGGAAATCCAGCTCTGTGCACACTAGTCAGGCTTCCCTGGTGAGGCACTTCGTGACATGGACCTCGGTGTCTTTATCTGTAAAAGGGGGCTAATAAATCACCGACCTCATAAGTTATTATGAGGTCCCATGTAGCTATAGGCGTCAGAATGCTTCAGGGAATGCCATGTATGCTGTATACTTATAAATATCCCATCCCCCAGATTTCCTAGGCATTTGTCCTACCTCCTCTTGACCCTAACCTGCCCCCGCACCCCTCCCTTTGCCAGGAGGACTCAGAACAAATCCTTATTCCCATTTAGAAAGTCCCAAATCTGGCCCCGAGTCTCCTTGGCTTGCGATCTTCTGGGCTTGAGCTTCAGGATGATTCCAGGAGCAAGTTCCCCAAGTTGGAGGAAGCCAGCTGGGGAGGTGGCATTCCAGGCTGCATGTTGGAGAGTGAGTCAGGACTGGGGCAGTCTTCCCCCTCCCTGGAGGTGGGGGAGGATCTGCCTCACTGGCTCCTGGCTCAAGGCCCAGACTGGGTTACTCTCATTTGCATACATCTGCATATATGCAAGTTTCACCTGTGTACACTGGCAGGCCTGGGAAAGACACCTGCGCAGGGGCAAACCCGTTGGCATGGCTGCCTGCCTGCTGGAGCATCTAACCCAGAATCTTGATCCGTGGTTCATCCACCCACCAAATGCCTGGATCTCTGAAACAAACAGAGATCCCAGCCTCTTCTGGCTGCCCCAGCCAGGAACTTCAAAGTCATGTTTGCTTCTACCTCTGTGGTACAGTCAGCAGGCCCTGCAGGGCTGGTGTCTGAGCCACCCTTCTTGGGTCTCTCCTCCTTTCCAAAGCCTTGCCATCCCGCACTTGGCCTTCCCTCCTCACTCTGCGCCTGACCCATCTCAAGAGCCTCCTGACTGGGCTCCAGCCCACCCTGGTACCCAAGATGCCTCGGGAAGCCTCTCAGCTCCCATCCTGGTCTTTCCCACTGCCCACGGGCCCATTGGAAACCCTGGCTTGGCATTCAAGACCCTCTGCGGTGTGAAGCCTCCTGACTCCCAGTCTCAGCTCCTTCCCTACTTTCTGCCTTGCAGCCTAGTGCATGTAGGCCCTGCACACAACTGTTCTGTGCCTCAGTGCCTCATTTGCAAAATGAGAATAAGAATAGGGTTCCCTTGAAGGGTTGTGTGAAGATTTCAAAGAAAATGCATGAAAGCGTGTCTACCACATAAGCCCATGTTAAATATTAGCCATTGTTAATGTCATTACTTCTTCATAGAGGCATTCCTCTCCTAGAGTTCCCCCATCCTCAGCCCATCTTCAGTCCTTCCTCTGCCCTAGCTGAGTGGTGCTTCCCCAAGAAAGACAACCCTTGACCCTGTGCACTGGCTCACATCTATAATCCCAGCACTTTGAGAGGCCGAGGCAGGAGGACTGCTTGAGTCCAGGAGTTCAAGATCAGCCTGGGCAACACAGTGAGACCTCATCTCTACAAAAAATTTAAAAAGTAGCTGGGCATGGTGGTGGGCACCTGTGGTCCCAGCTACTTGGGAGGCTGAGGTGGAAGAATCAACTGAGCCCAGGAGGTCCAGACTGCAGTGAGCCATGACTGTGCCCCTGCACTCCAGCCTGGGTGACAGAGTGAGACCCTGACCAAAAAAAAAAAAAAAAGGATGACAACTTTATGGTAGTTAAGAGTGAAAGCTGGCTTGGGTTGGGTTCCAGTTCCAGTATTCAGGCAAGTCATCTGACCTTTTTGTATCTCAGTGCCCTCATCTGTAAAATGGGGTCATACTGATAGGTTATATCATATATATGGAATATATCACATAGGAAGGATTCTTGTGTTGATTAAATAACACGATGCATGTAAGGGCTTAGCATAGTGCCTGGACCGCAGACAACACTTCAGTGTTTGCCGATGTTACCATTATTCTTGTGTTACCCAAGGTACAAGGCCTCAGTTCACTGCTGCTCCCCTGCTTCTCCAAAGACCCCGAGGCAGGCTCCCAAATGTTCCTTAGAGGTGTCTCCAGGAACAGTGCCTTCATCTGGATCCTGTTGTGCCCCAGACATCTAGAGAGCTACCACCCCACCCTCCCGGCTCTCCTGCAGAAGGCAACTGAGGCAGTCAGTGCCCCACTGGTTTGACTGCCGGCAGGCGAGAGTGTGGCGCTGAGCTGCCTCTCACTAATTCTGGGGCACGTGCCAGAACTGGGGCTGCAGAGAGTTGTGTCTCTGCCTATGTCCCGCGGGACAGGTGCGAGTCATCTCAGGGGCGGGAAGGGTCTGCAGAGGAGGGGAGGAGCAAACTCTGCAGCCCTCACCCCACCCAGCCGGCACAGACTCTCCCCCACTCCTCTGCCCACTTCTCTTCCCCCTCCACACGTCCTCCAGGCCTTCCAGGCTGCAGTTGGTGAACTTCCAGTGTGTGATCATTTCCCAACGGGAATTAATGAGGGTGACTGACAACGTGCGCGAGGCCCCGCCCCCTGCATAAACCGCGGAGAGCGGGCCGGTCTCTCCTCTCCGCGTACCCCCTAACCTCCCCCCCAGCTGAGCCGGGTAGGGGAAGGACTGGGAGAGGAGGGAAGAGGAGGGTGGGACCGAGTTGCCTCTCACCCTACCTCCGTCTGTCCTCCCCCCACCTCCCCCCACACCAGGCCTGGGGGCCCCGGAGCCCATCTCGGGGGTACACAGAGAGGAAGCCTGCGTTTGAGGACTTCTTTGTAATTGTGATTATTTTTCTCACGTTGAGGGGAAGGGGCGAGGGTGTGTCTGTGGTGCCCCCGCCGCCATCCCTCTCCCCCCCCAATAGTTCCCCCATTCTCCCAGGCCCAGACCAACAGAGGTAAGGTGTCCTCTTCTCCACAGCCCAGATTAGGAATCGGGGACCCGACCCCCTTTTTTAATGAAAGAAAAGTAGTCTGGACCTCCAAAGGGGAGTCAGAAAGTTAAACCCAAAACCCCATTCTATAGACCTTCGCCAAATCAAGGGAGTCCGGAGGGCAGGCGTGAGAGATGGGGGGGGGGGCTACGTGTGGCGGGTGTGTGTTGTGTGACTGCCTGTGGCGTGTGCGCCGAGGCTACCGGGTTGCAGATGTACGTGTGTCTGCGTGTTTTGGGGGCGCGGTATGCCGCTTGCACACGCTTGGTTGTTGCGGGCTAGATGAACCTTCCAAGTCCCGCCGCGTCCTACTTCTGACCGTCTCTGGGACCCGGCGACAAGGACGTGGGCAAAACGCCCCAGTGTCGGCGCCCGGGTCTGGGGAGGTCTGAAGATCCGGCCGCGCTGCCTTCGTTGGGGCGAATTCGTTGCAGCCGGGTTAGCCTTGGGGCCTCCCGCCAGCTCGCCACGCTTCCGGACGCCTGGCAGGCCATCCCACGGTCTGTCCGCTCAGCTCCGGGGGCAGGCACCTCCCTCGGGCCCGCGGGGGCCGGGGCCAGAACACCCCGAGGAGAATTCCCGAGCCCCCGGCCACCGAGACCGGCGCCGACGCGCGCCTTCCCCGGGCCGCTTTCCGCTCCCGCGCTCCACCAAGTTCAACGCCTCGTGGCTCCTTCGCCGCGCTGGGCGCCCCCAACACACCCTCCAAACCGCCCCACTTTTTGTTAACCGTTTTCTTTTGGGGAAGCTTCCAAGAGTTGTTCTCAGTTTTGTTTTGAACGTGCCTAGTGACTTCATATCTCTGTGGGTACTTAAAACATCTCAGTCGATCTCAGCTCGGAGACTCCAGGAGCCGAGGCCAGAGTTCGGAGTCAAGCAAAGCCGACTCAGCACAGCGTCGCCAAGGACGGAGCAGGAGACACTCGCGGGGAGCCCCACTGCTGCGTGCCCCTATCGAGGTGGCGCTGCCTCCGGACCTCTCTCCGCCGCGCCCCCCCCCCCCCACGCCCCCCCCCCCCAGCCCCAGCTTCTCCCGAGTAATTTGGAAAATGAGGCGGGAATTGCAGTCACGGAGAGGGGCGTGGAAGTGAGCGCGGGAGAAGCGCGCGGAGCTGGCGGTGACCTCCGTGGCCAGCCCGCCGCGGGTCCGCCAGCGATTAAATGCTCCCTCAGAAAGAGGAAAAGAGGCGCAATAATTCCACATTTCAGGAAACGTCGAATCCAAGAGGGGCGCGCAGGCCTCTCCGGACGGCCCCTTCTCCGGGCCTCGCTGAATGGGAGGGCTCTATCCACAGCGCACCGGGCCGCGCCGGGAGAGGCACGGGCAACGGTTCGATTCCTTTCA
>CAUYQG010214440.1:0-10505 GCA_963574415.1 Tarsius wallacei | reverse complement strand
GCCGAGGTGAGTGAATTGCCTGAGCCCTCAGGTTCGAGACCCGCCTTGGGCAACTTGGCAAGACCTCATCTCTACAATAAATCAAAAATTAGCCAAGCATGGTAGCGCACGCCTGTAGTTCCAGCTACTTGGAAGACTGAGGCAGAAGGATTGCCGGAGCCCAGCAGGTTGAGGCTGCGGTGGCTGGGAGCGGCCACTGCGCACTCCAGTCTGGGTGACAGAGTGAGACTCCAAATCCAAAAAAAAAAAAAAAAAGAATAAATACTCAATTTTTTATAAATGAATTCCAGTTTTGGGGGTCCTCTGCATACATATATATAATTACTTTTACTACATATTGGCCCTTGAAATCACATCTTTTTAATTTTCTATGTGACAAAATGGAATATATGCATAAAGCACTTCTGTTGCTTTATGTATGTTATTTCGAAGTAAAGCCTTTGTATGGTTGTTTTGCGTTGCAAGCAGTAGTAGCTGCTTTTGTCATGGAACACCACTTTTTTTTTTTGAGTCAGAGTCTCACTCTGTTGCCCAGGCCACTCACTGCCACTACGACCTTGACCTGCTGGGCTCAGGCGATCCTTCCACCTCAGCCCTCCAAGTAGCTGGAACTACAGGCATGCACCACCACGCCCAGCTAATTTTTTGCTTTATTGTAGAGACGAGGTCTCACCAAGTTGCCCAGGCTGGTCTCAACCCCCCGGGCTCAGGCAATCCTCTTGTCTTGGCCTCCCAAAGTGCTGGGGTTACAGGCTTGAGTCACCGCACCCGGCCTGGAACAACACTTTTACTTGAAAGACTGGCCAACGAACTGTCATGATGGTTATGTCACGATAGTTATTCAGGCAGGGGTATTTGAAAGATATTTTCTCCCAAAATGAGCAGAATGAACCTGTTACTTCAAGAAAGACAGCTGACAGTATTTGTTGTCAGTGACAAAATGTGAGCATTCAAGTAAAAATTTGAATTCTGAAAAACATGTATCTGTTACTGTTGTTTTGACAGTTTACCAATAGGCTTTTATCATGAAGTTGGTGGTGATATTAAGGAATGTGACTTTTAAAAATATATTGTATAATGAAAATGAAAATATTGGCTCGATGAATTATCCAGATCTCCTCGATCTGGATAATTCATCGAGCCAATATTTTCCAAATGATCGGTGCATGCTGTTACAAAATCATGCATGGGAGAAATCCCTTCAAAGTGAAAGACCCATGTTGAATTTTGATGTAGCAAAGTGATATGGTTTCGGGTCCACATTTCAACCAACCTTTAAGAAACAATTGGCAGGGCCAGGCGCGGTGGCTTATACCTATAATCTCAGCATTTTGGGAGGTCAAGATGGGAGGATTGCCTGAGCCCACAAGTGCGAGATCAGCCTGGGCAACTTGGCGAGACCTAATCTCTACAATAAATTAAAAAAAAAAAAGTAGTCGGGTGTGGCGGTGCATGCCTGTAGTTCCAACTATTTGGAAGACTAAGGCAGGAGGATCACCTGAGCTCAGCAGGTTGAGACTGCGGTGGCCGGGAGCATGCCACTGCCCTCTAGCCTGGGCAACAAAGTGAGACTCCAACTCAAAAAAAAAGAAAGAAAGAAATGGTTGGCCAGGTATGAAGGCTCTTGACTGTAATTCCAGCACTTTGAGAGGCTGAGGCAAGGGGATTGCGAGAGTCCAAGAGCTCGAGACCAGCCTAGGCAACATAGCAAGACCTCATCTCCACAGAAATCCAAAAAAAAGAAAAAAAATTTACCCAAGTGTGGTAGTGCCTGTAGTCCCAGCTACTGAGGAGGCTGAGTGAGGCGGAAGGCTCGCCTGTGCCCAAGAGGTCAAGGCTGCAGTGAGCAGTGATTGTACCATTGCACTCCAGCCTGGACAACAGAGTGAGATCCCAACTCAAAAAAAAAAGAAAAACTATCACTCGTGAGTTTTGGCATGGTATCAAAGAAGACTCCACACGGAATTCAAAAGTCTATTAAAATTATCTTTCTTTTCCAGCAACATATCTGAGGTTAGATTGTCTTCATATACTTAAACCAAACAACACATCAAATTTAAATATAAGAATCTAGATTTGAGAAATAGAAGCCAGTGATTCTCTTCTAACTAATTTTCCTCTGTCACCCACGCTGGAGTGCAGTGGCACAATCTTGACAATCACAACTCACTGCAGCCTCAACCTCCTGGGCCCAAGTGATCCTTCTGCCACAGCATTCTGAGTAGTTGGGACTACAGGCATGCACCACCACAGCTGGCTAATTTTTTGATTTTTTGTCAAGACGAGGTTTTGCTATGTTGCCCCAGCTGTTCTCAAAACTCCTGGGCTCAAACAATCCTCCTGCCTCAGCCTCCAAAAGTGCTGGGATTACAGGTATGAGCCACCATGCCCAGCCATTAAAATGTTTTTTATTTGGAAAATATAGGTATTTTTAATTTAAAATGTTATTCAAGTTAACACACAAAGGGTTTACTATATTCTAATGTATTTTTAATAAATATATATTTTTTTGAGTTAGAGTCTCACTCTGTCGCCCAGGAAGGAGTGCAGTGGCACACTCACAGCCACCCCAGCCTCGACCTGCTGGGCTCCGGCGATCCTTCCGCCTCAACCTTCCAAGTAGCCAGAACTACAGGTGCGCTCTACCACGCCCGGCTAATTTTTGATTTATTGTAGAGACGAGGTCTCGCCAAGTTGCCTGGACTGGTCTCAAACCCACTGTCTTGGGCAATCCTTCGCCTCGGCCTCCCAAAGTGCTGGGATTACAGGCTGAGGCACCGAGCCTGGCCAAATATTTTTTAAATGTCTCAGTTTTTGTAGTGGAGTCATATGAATAGTTATCACCAACTTAAATTGCAGCTCTTTGGGGTCTTCAGTAACTTATAAGAGTATACGGGGTCCAGGTGCAGTGACTCATGCCTGTAATCCCAGTACTTTGGGAGGCAGAGGTGAGAGGATTGCCTGAGCCCAAGGGTTCAAGACCAGCCTGGGCAACTTGGCGAGACCTCGTCTCTACAATAAATAAAAAAACCAACCAGGCATAGTGACACATGCCTGTGGTTCCAGCTACTTAGGAGGCAGAGGTGGAAGGATCACCTGAGCCCAGCAGGTCGAGGCTGTGGTGGCTGGGAGTGTGCCACTGCATTCCAGCCTGGGTGACACAGTGAGACTCTGACAAGGAAGAAAGAAACAAAGAAAGAAGGAAAGGGAGAGAAGGAGGGAAGGAGGGAGGGAGGAAGGAAGAGAAAAGACAGTAGGCCTGAAGGGAGAAACTGTCCTCAAGACCCAGAGGCAGCAGGTGTCTCCGAACATCACTGCTCTGCAAGAAGCAGGTGCTCATCTTTGGTAACTGCTGCTTTATGTCCTCGCCAAGATGCAAGAAGATATGGCTGCAGTGGAACTGGCCTTAGAAGGACAAAACAGTCTGAGATAAAAGATACAAAGGGAGCTGTCTAAAATAAGAAGGTAATACAAATACAAAGTAACCAAAGACAGAAGGCCAGAGTCCAAGCTGCATTTAAGAATAAGGGCAGAACTGACTGCCAAACAGTCTGTGATCCAATGAGAGAAAGATTCCATACAGTGTTTGTTCTTAGGATCCCTGTATACTCTTTTTTTTTGGAGTTGGAGTCTCACTGTGTCACCCAGGCTGGAGTGCACTGGCAAGCTCATGGCCACCACAGCCTCGACCTGCTGGACTCAGGTGATCCTTCTGCTTCAGCCTTCCAAGCAGCTGGAACTACAGGCGTGCGCCACCACACCTGGCTACTAATTTTTTGATTTATTATAAAGACGAAGTCTCGCCAAGTTGCCCAGGCTGGTCTCGAACCCCTGGCCTCAGGCAATCCTCTCCCCTGGACCTCCCAACCAAAGAGCTGGGAATACAGGTGTGAGTCACCACACTCAGCATTTTTTTTTCTTTGAGTTGGAGTCTCACTCTGTCGCCAAGGCTGGAGTGCAGTGGCACGCTCACGGCCACCGTAGCCTCATCCTGCTGGGCTCAGGCAATCCTTCCACCTCAGCCTTCCAAGTAGCTGGAGTCACAGGAATGTGCCACCATGCCCAGCTGATTTGTTTATTTATTGTAGAGACGAGATCTTGCCAAGTTGCCCAGGCTGGTCTCAAACCCCTGGGCTCAGGCAATCCTCTCGCTTCGGCCTCCCAAAGTGCTGGGATTACAGGTGTGAGCCACCACACCCAGCTTTTTCTTTGGCTCCTTGTTGTTGTTGTTGTTGTTTATTTGGTTTTGTGGGGTTTTTTGCCTTGACAGAGTCTCACTGTGTCACCCAGGTTGAACTGCAGTGGCATGATCCATGCTCACAACCACAGCCTCAACCTCTGGGCTCAAGCGATGCTTCCACCTTAGCCTCCCAAGTAGATGGGACTACAGACATGCACCACCTCACCCAGAATAATTTTTGTATTTTTTGTAGAGACAGGATCTCACTATGTTGCCCAGGCTGGCCTCAAACTCCTGGGCTCAAGCGATTCTCCTGCCTCGGCCTCCCAAAGTGCTGGGATTATGGGCATGAGCTATTGCGCCCGGCCCTTGTTGGTATTTTTCCATTGCATGGAGAGTCCTCTATCCAGGCTCGGCCTTGGCCATCTGACAAGATAAATGCCATGTCTGGGGCCTCCCACTTTGGTGCTGGCAGCTTCCGCCTGTGGATCTGAGCCTGCCTAGTTCCGATGTTCATGCCTGGTGAGCATTATCTGGGATATTTCTGAGCCAGCCCCCATAGCTGGATCTTCTGCTTGGCTTTTGAGATCTCTGAGTAAGATGGAGAAGTGAATGTAGTTTACAGACCTTCTTTTGAGCAGCCACTTAGCACCCTCCCCTTTCTACCACTGTGATGACATTTCCTCCAGCAGGTAAACATCTGAAGAAGATGATGCATGTCTTCAGCTCTTGTGTAGTACACTCTCCCTCGCATGCACTCTCTCCCTCTCCTCCAGAGGTGCCCAAAAATGTACACACATTTTAAGAGATGTTCTCTGTTATCAGAAGTGTCTGGACGCTGATGGTAACACTGTGAGCACCTTTTGTAATTGCAGAAGTCAAATATGACTTGTATTTATCCTATTGAGTATTGCAATTTTGTGTGTGTGTGTTTGTGTGTCAGAGGCTCACTCTGTCGCCCAGGCTGGAATGCAGTGGCACGCTCACGGCCACTGCAGCCTTGACCTGCTGGACTCAGGTGATCCTTCCGCCTCAGCCTTTCAAGTAACTGGAACCACAGGCGTGTGCCACCGTGCCCAGATGATTTATTTATTTATTGTAGAGACAAGGTCTCACCGTGTTGCTCAGGCTGGTCTCAAATCCCTGAGCTCAGGTAATCCTCTCACCTCTGCCTCCCAAAGTGCTGTTTTAATACAGTTTTTCCCGTCTTAAAATATGTACACGTCTTTGGCACCCTCTGTGTATATCTCTATCTCTATTTCTGTTGCATGCTTGGAATTGCCATCCTTGTTGCTTTGGAGAAAAGTGGAAAAGGAGAATGAAACTAGGCTCTGTCTGACCTAGAAGACCGTGCCTGCCCATGTGGAGAACCAGCACCAACAGAGACTGAGTAAAACAAAACCATTTCCTTCCTTCCTGGGACCGTCTGTCCTGTTCTGGCTCAGAGAGGGCACCATGAATGGTGTGAAATCCAAGAATGTCCTCAACGCATCCCCATGGACAATGTGGTTAGTGGAAATTCTGCCTGGATTTTGGCTCACAGTCTTGTCTTTGGTCCAAGGGCTGTTGCCAGGTTTCATGTTGGTGTGAGACTTCCCAGGAATCCGGGGGGTGGGGGGCTGCCAGGAGGGGGTATCAGGTGTGCTGCTCCTGACTCATCTCAGAGTCCTGGGAATTCATACTTGTGGCTTGATGCAAAATCCATCCCACGTTTTTCGTCTTTTGTCAAGCCTGGGTAATAACTACCTCTGTCTCATGCTTGCCATGCTCCATCAGTAACTATGGTTGCCTTTTGAGTGTCTTCCAAAAAAGCCTTTTCCCTGCCAAAAAAAAGAGAAAATCGATCCTGTCTGCCCAACCCTAAAAGCTGACATTGGAGGCTGTCACAAAACCATCCTGTGCAACGTGCAGCAAAGGAAAAAGGTCAGAACACAGGCCCCGGAGCTCTGGTCCCTTCTGAGTCGACCTTCTGGGCCAGGAAGTTGTGGTGTGGCTGGTGTGATGTTTTTGAATGAACGTCTTTGCTTTCTCACCGACTTGATGTGACAAGCAGGGAAGGAACTTCGAAAATGCCTCGCCCCGACCAGGGCCCGGATATTTATATAGTGGCCTTTCATTCTGAACAGAGTATGCACCTCTGTAAATATCTCAGGCCTCCCTGCATGCTTGCTGGTCCCCAAGTGCCATTCACCAGCTTTTCGGTTTGTTTTGCAGGCAGCAAGCCACCGAGAGGGAGGCCTGACTCAGAGCACAGGGGCCCTGCTGTCTGCCGCCGCCTCCTGCCACTGCAGACTTGGCAGGGAAGGAAGCAGTGGGTTTTACAGCTGGTGTTTTTGGTTGAGAGAGAGAGAGAGAGAGAGAGAAACACAGAAAAGAATTTTTTAAAAAATACCTAGCACATGCGAAATGACACTAAATGTAAGTATATGTGCAGTATTTTGGGACCAGAGACATCGCGTGTTTTGCATGATTCATCTCCCTCTTGATGACAGCCAGGGAGACTTGCACTCAGCCTCTGGTATTTTGGGAGTTTGTTCCAAACACTCTGAAAAGAGAGAGTGAGAAGGCCCAGGTTCCTCATCCCTTCCTCAGAAGGAGGGTCATGTCTGGGCTAAATTAGGGCAGCATGACATTTGCTTTCTCTCCTCTCATCTGGCTAGAGAAGATCTCATTTTTCTACCAAAAACTGGGTCAGCTCCTCCATGGGTGCAGAGGGATGCGGATGTGTAGCAAGGTGAAAGCCATGCTTTCCCAAGTCTGACTTGAGCCTAGAAATATGTGTTGGCAGAGCTGTCTCCCAGCAGGTGCATCAGGCTCCCGGGGCAGGTGAGCATCGCCAAGCCTGGGTAGCCAGCGGCCAGGGACACACGGCCTTTCTAGGATTCAGCCTTTGCAAGTTACCAAAACATCGGGTGCTGCTTCAAGGATGACACATACCTTGGCAGGGGTGATGAGGCTTCTCTGCCTGGAGCCCGGAGTCCCGAGGGTCAGGCTGACCTCTAGGCTGCAGTTTGGCCTGGAGGAGGGACCACACAGTGGGTGTGGTGGCCTCTCAGGGTAGACTCTGCATTCCATTGGAGCCCCAGGGCCATAAGGAACAGGCTGGCCCAGGGACCAAGTTGACAATTAGGGCACAAGGGGGGAGGCTTACAGCAGCTTCCCCAGGCTGCTCGCTGGCCAGTCCTAGACACCCCACATTCTGCCCCCACATTCATGTTGAGAGGGAAGGACATCCTCACTCCCTCGGTCACAGGCAGATTACAAATTCACCGGTGGCCAGGCGCTCTGGCTCTTGCCTATAATCCCAGCCCTTTGGAAGGCCAAGCCGGGAGGCTTGCTTGAGGTCAGGAGTTTGAGACCACCCTAGGCAACACAGTGAGACCTTGTCTCTACTGATTTTTTTTTCAAAAATTAGTCAGGTGTGGTGACAGGAGTCTGTAGTCTCAGCTACTCAGGAGGCTGAGCCAGAAGGATCTTCTGAATCCAGGAGGTTGAGGCTGTGGTGAGCCACGATCATGCTACTGCACTCCAGCCTGGGCAACAGAGTGAGACCCCAACTCAAAACAAACCAAAACACACACACACGCACACACAGAAGTTCACTGTCAAGATTAGATAGCCGTCTGTTTATAAGAGGGGAGCATCAGTCCTCTGAAATGTAAAACTTCACTTTTCCAAAGCTATTTAGAAATGCTATGGCAAAATACAATGTCGAGTCCAAAAGCTAAAACAATTAACTCTGCTGTTAAATTCGATTTCTTGCCTTAGAAGGCAATTTCAAGAGCGTTGACCTATAGGAATTTACTAAGCGTAAGCGCTACGTGCGTTATGCGGAGTTTTCTGTGTCTATGTGTTTTGTTTTATAGTAAGATGGTTAAGGAAAAGTCCTCTGCAGATGAATTAGCAGTTGAATAGCACCTAAAAGCTAATATTGGTCCCCAAATCTATTAGCAACGGTCCCCACAGACCTGTGGTTCTCCCCCTGCTTAATGCAGCTCATATTTGCCAACCCCACCAGCCTGGGCAGCACTTGACAGAGATGCACACTGCTCGCGATTATCCAGCGATCCTTCCTCCCTTTCCAGGCCCTTGCAGTAAGGTGTGGCCACATGGCTAATTCTGGTCGGTGGGCTAGAAATGACCTGGTGGGACATAAAGTGTCCGTCTGTGATCCCCCTGCACCCCAGCACTGTGCCCCTCCCCCACGGTCATTTTGGAGGCCACCCGTTGGGGTGGCAAACCCCAGGATGAAAGCAGATTGGGTCATTGAGGTGGGAGGACAGCTGATGGGGAGTGGCCTGAGTCTGGGTGTAAATGAGGAAGTGAAAACTGAATCATGGTATTAAGCCCGTGTAACTCCAGGTTTGTTTGTTACCACGGCAGACAATCCTGACTATTACAAAAATAGCAGCAGTTTATATAAGAAACAGCAACCAGGCCGGGGGCAGTGGCTCATGCCTGTAATCCTAGCACTTTGGGAGGCTGAGTCAAGAGGATTATCTGAGCCCAAAGGTTCGAGACCAGCCTGGGCAACTTGGCAAGACTTCATCTCTACAATAAATCACAAACTTAGCCAGGCATGGTGGCGTGCACCTGTAGTTACAGCTACTTGGAAGGCTGAGGTGGAAGGATCACCTGAGCCCAGTAGGTCAAGGCTGCAGTGGCCATGAGCGTGTCACTGTACTCCAGCCTGGGCAACAGAGTGAGACTCCAACAACAAAAAAAAAGAACCATCAACCTCATAAGACAGACAAAAAGCCAGCTTCGCCTTAGTGAGGGAAAGGCAAAAGGTGGTGGCAAGGACACCGTCCACTCCTTGCTCCCCACAGGGCCAGCATGGCCCAGTCGGGCCTGCCCCACCTGCCCTGGGTCCAGAAGCCTTAGTCACCAAGCTGGGACAGGCAAACCTCTCTTGTGCAGACCCACAAGGGGGCGATGGAAGGAGAAATGCATGAGGAGACAGAAGACCTCACTGTCCCTCCCACCATCTGTGTGACCTCGGGCAAGCTCTCTCTGGACTTCAGTCCATGGCTCCCTCAGTGACCCCAGGCATGATGGTTCCCCGCGCCCATGCAGCAGGCTGGACAGATGACCTTTACAGTTCCTGGCTACCCTAAGGGTGCTGGGATAAGATGGCCGCCGGGGGGAGGAAACTGCCATCCGCGTCTTGTATTCAGAAATGCTGCTGGGATTCCAAAGTCTGTTACAGTCCTGGAGAGTCATACAGTGGGATTTCCCAAAGCCAAGAGCCCACACGGCCTCCTTGATGCCATCCCCAATGCGCTGGTGATGCTACAAGTGAAATCTCTGAGCCAGTGACTTGGCAAGTGACCCCACCCTTCCCGGGCATCTTCTTGCTCTTGTTATCAAAAACACAGTGTTGCTCACACACTTGTGCAGGGACATTTGCCTGAAGATGCCCACTGTAGCATGGTTACTGGTGGCAAGAATCTAGAAAGGCCTGAATGTCACGAAGGACTGGACTAGTTAAGCCTATATGAAAAGGGGCCCAAGAATACCAGCATTTATTTATTGAAAATTGTGTATTGGCTGGGTGCGGTGGTTCATGCCTATAACCCCAGCACTTGGAGAGACCAAGGTGAGAGGATTGCCTGAGACCACAGGTTCAAGACCAGCCTGGGCAACTTGGCGAGATCTCACCTCTATAATACATCAAAAAACTAGCCAGGCGTGGTGGTGTGTGCCTGTAGCTCCAGCTACTTGGAAGGCTGAGGTGGAGGGATCACCTGAGTGTGAATGTGCCACTACACTCCAGCCTGGGCGACAGAGTAAGACTACAACTCAAAAAAAAAATTTTTTTTAATTTAAAAAACAAAACAAAGCCGGGCTCGGTGGCTCAGCCTGTAATCCCGCGCCTTGGGAGGCTGAGGTGAGCGGATTGCCTGATCCCGCGGCTTCGAGACCCGCCTGGGCAACTTGGCGAGACCTCATCTCTACAATAAATCAAAAAAAAAATCAACCGGGTGTGGTCGCGCATGCCTGTAATTCCGGCTACTCGGAAGGCTGAGGCGGAAGGATCGCCGGAGCCCAGCAGGTCGAGGCTGCGGTGGCTGGGAGCGGCCGCTGCACTCCAGTCTGGGCGACAGAGTGAGGTAGAAGGATCACCGGAGCCCAGCAGGTTGAGGCTGCGGTGGCCAGGAGCGTGCCACTACACTCCAGACTGGGCGACAGAGTTAGACGCCAACTCCAAAAAAAAAAAAAAGAAAGAAATGCTTAATGGATGCAGGCTTACAGCATGTCAGCCCCAGTGAACCCACCCTGAAGGCCAAGATGAATGTCCCAGAGCACTCCAGGCTCTTTGGGG
>CAUYQG010214420.1:0-21939 GCA_963574415.1 Tarsius wallacei | reverse complement strand
GTTGATAAAAATGCATCTTTAAACTCGTTTCCCCACAGATGAGTACTAACTATTTTACTAAATGTAAGCTAATTCACTTTAATTCCTTTTAACAAAGTAATTTATAATGTTCATCTAGAATGGTCCAGAATGTATATTGATAATGATTTTACCTATCCATTATTGTAACCATAGATTACCTAAAGAGCAGCAATCCATTTTAATGGTCTGAAAATTTCCAGTTTTTTTTTTCCTGTTAATACACAGTAAGTCTATTTTTGTATAAAATACACAAATACACACATACAGTGGATATCTACATGTCTGTATTCCCTTTAGCAAGTACAAGTCTCAAGCACCAGGTCTACGTATATTAAGTTTTCCAATCAAACCAATTTTATCTCAATAGCCCTTAAAAAGGAATTTCAACAGAAACACCTCAATCCTAACTGGTTCAGAATTGCTCTCCTTAGCACAACTTTTATTCTTTCAGTCTTAGCTAGTACTAATGCTTTGTTTCTTAGGCAACTGTGAGTGTGTGTGTGTGTGTGTGTGTGTGTATGCAGTTCCCTACTGATGTAGAAAGCAATAAGTTTCCAAGAGAACTAAAAATGTATTCAGATTCCAGCTTCCAATTTGCATAGTATATTCTTGGATTTGCTTACATAAACTAAAAGAAACAAGAGTCACTTTTTTAAATTTTTATTTTAAAGATGTGGGATGCAATTCTGGACTAAGTATACAAGTGGTCATCGTACAGGTAAAATTTGGGCCTCCCTTTGGTCCCCACTTTGCCTGGTTTGAGATCAGGTACCCTTACTGATGTTATGTGCATCCCCCTGGCAGTTTCTGGCTACTGCCAATTTCTTTCTTATAGTACTATGGTAAATTTTCAGGGTCCACTTATGCATGAGAACATGTGGTACTCATTTCGTTGTTTCTGTGGTAAGTCACTGAGTATGATAGACTCTAAATCCATCCAAGTTGCTGTGAAGTCCATAATTTTGTTCTTCTTTATGACTGCAAAATATTCCATTGTGTATATGTACCACATTTTTTTAATCTAGTCCAGTTTCAATGATCAGCACTATTGGTTCCATGTTTTTGCTATTGTAAATAGCACTGCAAAAAACGTGTGTGCAGGTATCTTTCTTGTAGAATGATTTAAGTTCCTCTGGGTATATTCCCAGAAGGTGATTGCTGGGTCATATGGAAGGTCAATTTTTAATTTTTTTTTGGAATCACCACACTGTTTCTCATATGGTTGAACTAGTTTGTACTCCCACCAACAGTGTAGAAGTGCTCCCTTTTCTCCACGTCCTCATCAGCATTTGTTGTTTTTTGTTTTATTAATGATGGTCTTTCCTACTGGAGTTAGGTGGTATCGCAAAGTGGTTTTGATTTGTATTTCTCTAATGATAAGTGAGCATTTTTTATGTGTCTGTCAGCTGCTCATATGTCTTCTTTTGCCCACTTTTTAATGGGGCTGTTTGGTTTTTTTTTTTCCTTTTTGGCATGTTTGAGTTCCTTGTAGATCCTAGATGTTAGGCCTTTGTGAGATATACAGTTGGCAAATATTTTTTCCCATTCTGTGGGCTGTCTCCCTGCTCTCTTGATGGTTTCTTTTGCTTTGCAGAAAATTTTCAGTTTGATGAGGTCCCACTTGTCTATCTTATCTCTTATGGCATGGGATTTTGGGGTTTTTTATCAGGAATTAGTTAATTGATTAATTCCGATTGCTGTCAGGGTGTCTCCTGTGTTTTTTAAAATTTTTAATGTTTGAAGTTTTATGTTTAGGTCTTTGATCAACTTGGAGTTGATTATTGTGTATGGTGATAGGTAAGGGTCCTGTTTCATTCTTCTGCATGTGTTCAGTCAGTTTTCCCAGCACCATTTACTGAATAGGTTCTCCTCTCCCCAGAGGTTGTTGTTGGAGGCTTTGTTAAAGATGAGTTGGTTGAGAAATTGAGGTTTTGCTTCCAGAATTTCTATCCTGTTCCATTGGTCTATATGCCTGTTCTTGTACCAATACCAGGTTGTTTTGATTATTGTAGTCTTAAAACAAAGTTTAAAATCTGAAAATGTGACACTTTCTGCTTTGTTTCTTTTGCTAAGAATTTTTTTGGCTGAGCAGTCCTCTTTCAGGTCCTCTCCCACTGCATGAGCTTTTCTGTCTTCTTAATAAACTCCTACTTTCTCAAAACAATAAATAAATAAGAATTGTTTTGGCTATTCGTGGTCTTTTTTTTTTCCATATGAACTTCTGTATTGTTGGTTATCTCACTTCTACTACTTCCTCTTTAATGAACATTGTATTCTACATGGTCATGTTAAAGCATAAACACTCATCATGCTTGGATGTGCAATAAGCCCAATAATGTCATTATATTATTAACAGAGAACAAGCATTACCCATCACTGACAGCCATGCCACAACAGGTGAGTTGCTGGTCTTTCTATGAAAGCATTCTTACTCTTTTCCTGGAAAACTAAGATCACGGTTATCTTTTTTTCCCCCACAGTATGTATTAACTAACTAACGAAACAAATAATGTAATTAATTAATAATAAATAAAGTGGAGTTATGAATTAGATGGATATTTTTTCAGTACATTTGGTGCTATTTTACTATAAGATTTTAGATTGCCCAAAGCATGGTCTGCAAAGCACTCTTTTTTTCTGTGGATTCTTGAAGAAGAAAGAAACTCAGGAAAAACTAGGGATGAGGTACCAATTCATCACTAACTGAACCAATATATAATCTCTCCCAAATGCAAACTCTCATGAATCATGGTGGAAGTAGGAAGCTTGGGGTTTTAACCTGAGCAGGGTTTCCATCAAATACAAAATTATAAGACTTTTTTTTTTCAACTATCTGTTGACTTTTCAAAATATTCTAATAATCCCCCCTCTCCATTTTGGTTATGTTCAAGTATTACATAGATGGGAGGTTTAGAAGAGACTACTGGCCTTAAATCTATATGTAGTTACCACAAATGGCAGGGAATCCCCATCAGCCTTAGGGGCTCATCTCCCAGGCTTGAACTAGTTGTGCCCAGTGGTGGTGAAAGGCAAAGTTACTGATAAGCTGACACAGAATCTGAGAGGCTAAAAGACATTCTCTCTGTCTCCTCCTCTTTCATTATCTTCCAACACATGGGCCTGCAGAACAGCCTCTGACATCTACAGCTTGATAATATCAAACTACAGAATTGATTGGTCTATGTAAATCTCCTTTGTGCTCTAACATTCTGATGAAGACTTCTGTGCTTGTTTTAGAGTCTTTTACTATTTTTTATAGTATAACTATTTAACTTACTCCTGAGTTATCCTCCAAGCTACCTCTCCTGAATCTCTAAAGGACTGTAGAGGAATTAAACAATTTTGTGACTTGTACCAAATCTATTTATACTGACCTCACCTCTCTCTGCTCTCTTTGACATTCTAAACATCACTGTAGATGAGGAGCTTTGTCACTGAGCACCCATACATACTGGACCCAATTTCCTGGTATTTTCTTCAATTATTATGTGCTCCTTTTGCATTTTATAACTTAATAAGAAGATCACTCTAACTTAGGTAGAGAATATTTGAGAATGAGTTACACACCCTTTCTTCTCTAAAAATCTTGCTCACTTTATTAAACGGTCATGTAGGAAAGCTCCCAGCAGCCATGTTTGTCCCCTGGGACATTACCCATTAGGCACTTAATAATTCAGGGTGGGAAACTGACTCAACTGACCGGGCAGCTGACTAGGCTAGTCAGAGTGTCTTTTCTTAAATCTACAGAAGGCACAAAGAGATTATAGTCTCAGCTGGAAGTGGTTTCTAATATAGTAGACAAGAAAATTTGTCAGCTATGTGGGGACCTTATTTTCGTCATATAGGCTAAGAAGTTCATAAAACTGGTCCTGAGGAATAGAAAGAAAAGACTGAAACAACCATGTAGAGGAAAGAGAAAGACTGAGCTCTAGTGTGGTCCTAGCTCAGAAGGCACGCTCAATAAATATCTGTTTATTTATTGAACAAGTGTGAGAGAGACTCCACACAGTTTTTCAGACCCAGATTACGATATCATTCTAAGGTCTATGAAGAACATGTTATGTTCCTATCACAATAAGCTTTCTATTTTAGCCAAGTCACTTTTTTTAACCCAGAAGACTAGAAAAGAAATATAGTTTGTTCCTATATACCTACACCTACTAAGGTCAAACTCAGCTAAAGAAATCAATGTGGTAACATTTACAAATCCCTTTCAATTTCAAGCCCATAGAATAGGCAATTTGCTTCTATATGACTTTACAGATTAGCACCAAACAGTCTCAAACTCAGCTTAAGGCTAAAGGACATTTGCCTAGAGAGGAATCATACTGGGAAAATCACACACACACACACACACACATATACACACACACACACACGGGGGGGGGAGAGAAAGGAATACCAATCTTTATCACTTATGTATCCATTTGTTATCCCTTTCAAAGATAGAAACTGGGAAAAAAACGTGTGACACTTGGATCCTCCTCAAACTGAAGATCTATAAAATTGTTACAGAACTGTCTTATTTTATCTGATTAAATGTTCTAAGTATATTATAAACATCATACCCACCTTCTCAATATCTTCTGTATTATTACATATAGGCCATTTTAAGAATCACATGACAGTCTAGGGCAGTGGTTTCCAACCAGGAGTCATTGCCAATATCAGTCAAGGTAGTTTTAACTGATATTGGCAATGAGGATATTGGCAATGTCTTGAGACATGTTTGGTTGTTGCAACTCCAAGAGAGGGGGGTACTACTGGTATCTGTGAGCAAAGGCCAGAGATACTGCTAAACATCCAAACACTCATGCTCAGGACAGCCCTCTCCATGACAAAAAATTATCTGTTTCAAAATGCAATAATGCCAACATTGAGAAATCCTGGTCAAGAACCACCCATCGTGTAGTCCTGGAACAAAGTTAAGCTTGCACAGATGTACCATCTGTGAAATGAACAGAGACTGGCTGGTAGAACCTTTACTGAGGGGCTGAGGTGACATAACCATTAGTCAAGAACTTCGAAGCACTACCCCAATATCCCAAGGAACAACATAGCTAATAATATGGTATCCACATCATTGACAGAAAAACCACATGGCAGACAAACCTCAAGACACGACAGTTCCCCATGCATTTTGACAGAAATTCATTGGGCCAATTTAAACCAATGTGGTAAAGCTTCTTGAAGCTTTATCTCTACAAACGACAAAAAGCCATCGAAACCACCATCAGAGAAGGCTGTCGGCCACTTGTCTAACTTCACTCTCATTCAAACACTAATAGAACATAATCCACAGCAGCAGCAGAGTCTTCAAACACAAGAGATAAATGCAAGTGTGTCTGGGTATATTCCAGCTAATAATCAAGCAGAAAACAATGTCCAGGGCAGGGGAAAATTGGTTAAAATAGAATTGTAGCTGGAAGCGCAATTTATACATCCCTAAAGTAGAAGCTTTACAAAAACCCTGGATCTAATTATGAATATCATTGCATGAAAATATTGCCATAGCCTGCTGTATTTGTTCTGAATGAATTCCATAATGTAGTTTAAAATCCAAGCACCCTATTTAAAACTTTAGCACACCAATTTATGTTAATGACTACATGTAACTTTAATTCAAACTGACAAACAGTTGGAAATAAAAGATAATTTAACAGCATTCTAATCAATAACTTTAATTATTTTCTTAGTTCTGGGCTTTTTTTTAAGTAAATTAATGTAAACACACCTACAAATGCATCTCACACAACGTCATAATATCATTAATCCACTTTATTAGCTTGATAAATGTTTATCTTCACAATTTCACTACAACTGTAAAATAAACTAGGTCTTTCTTTGTAGGCTCTACATCAGCGATTTTTAAACCATAGGCCACAGAGTAATAGTTATGAGTCTGACAATCTACATGTGTGCAAAGCACAACCTTTGGAATAACATGTCTCCCTTACACTGTTTTTCTCCATATGTAGTTACTAATGTAATTAACAAAATAAAGATTTTATTTAAAATTATTGAATTAATATTAATGTATTCTCAATCAATAGGTGGTAAAATCACAATTTTTTATCAACTAAGCAGACACTTTCTTGTAATTTTACAAATGAGTTATGTTCAGAATGCTAAGAACCACTATACTATGCTAAGAGAGCTGAATTTCTGCTTATGTTCTTTGCATTTATGTAAAAAAATGTCAGCGAACCATAGGATATTTCTTCTGATTCCACATTTGCTCACTGTGGCATTCATAACACAGCTGTCCAAATCCACCTTGGAATTCATATTTTCCTCCAAGATCAAAGTTTAGTGTACTTAGTTGTGGGCTTTGTTGATCCATTCCTCTTGAACTTCGTTTGGGCCCATAATTACATGCCCAATATAGAGAAAAATGTCAAGAAAGAAACAGATTTCAATTTCAAGCTTCAGAGGAGTTCTGATAATAAAAATGTGGTGAAAATGATGAAAACTACCTTGACTGATGTACTCTTGTTTTTAGGGACAATGTACGAGGTGGTGGCTGAGAGAAAGGATACGTGTCAATTCTGAGATTAGGCCTTGGCCAGGGAAAGTTGTCATTTTTCAAAAGGCAAAGCTCATTTTGATGTAGGAAAAATGTCCAGCCATGCTACTTGCTATGCAAAAACAGTGGGATTGCTTTCTGCATGCCAGAAGCAGGGCAAAGGTACAACCCACCCACTGCCGGGGCCCATTAGCATCTTTTGTCATAATACATGGCAAATGGACCAGTAACTACCCACTGCCAATTAGAGTGATGATGAGCCAGCCTAAAATAGGCAGGTGAGCAGACTAAGTGCCCCTGTGGTTTGCCAATTACCTAAATTATCTGCGGTAGTTTTAGTGCACAGCTACCATGAATACAAATACAAACTACTCTAGTATTCAGGGGAGTTCGGCGCTGCTTGGTGTCAAAAAGCAGAGAGAAAATAAGCAGGATTTTCCAAAGCTGAGTTCTAGCAATTGTGATATCCAGTTTCACCCAGATGAAATACTCTCCTGCATTTTGTTTGACAATTCTGTCTCCTCTAGGAAGGACTCCCAAAACAATGAAGCATCAATTCTGTACTCGATGTCACCAATCAATTGCACAAATCGCTCCCAGTTATTCTCACTAAATAGACATTGAGACAGATCTCCAGCACTGAATGATGAGTTAGTTGCAGAAGATCTCAAGCAAATAAAACCATCTTTACCAGAAAAAAAAAAAATCATTTATAGCAGATACGGGGATAAAACAAGAAAGAAAAGGCAAGAAACAGACTTACAATTCCTGCCATTCCCTCAAATTATAAAGACACATCATAAAAGAAACAACAGTGCCCTTTGCTGCAAACACTTACAATCATGAAATCCGAGCAACAGCCTTGTGAAAAGACTTCATCCTAGAACGTCTACTGTGGTAACAGCACCACAACATTATCAGTAAAAATCACTTTCCATTTTCCATTGTTCTCACATTTGCAGCTACTAGGAAAAATGAGAGAGTTCAACACTCTTGTAAAGGTAATGCAACATTTCCTAATAAAAAAAAAATTGATGCTAACCTGTGTGTTTAACATTTCCCCATCTTTCGGAAAATTACACACATACCTCCCTCCAAATTTGGCATTGGATGTGGATACATGATCTGATGCCATTATATTCATGTTCACTTAAACTTCTTAATAGGTTGGCATAAAGGAAGTGATTTCAGAATTGTGCTGTGCTCACTGGATAATGTGCACAGTGGCTGGGCTTCAAGCTAATAGCAGCAGTCAGGAATCTGAGTTATAGCGCTCTGGTACCGAACTAATATGTGATCTTTGACAAGTCACTTAATCTTTCATCTTTCTTAACTATAGCAATAGTTTATCTAAATTATAATAGCAGATAATAATACCTTGCTTGGAGTAGTGTGGTAAGACTTGATTAATTGTCATGTGTGAAGTACTGTAAAGTTTTGGGAGAAAATGTATTACTAAAGTGCACGGCGTTAATATTATTCACCCATTAATAATGTTTTCCTGTGTAATGGTCCAATGTACTATCAGTTTAAGGCACATATGGGAATACTCTCAAGGTGTAGTAAGAGAATAAGCATTTTACTGTTCTTTGCATACACTAGCATCGTACAAACTAGTCTACTTTATAGAATATTCAATATAGTTACTAAATTCCACACTGACTGTTTTATTATGCTAATTGATAATCTAGTGTGCTCCAAAGATTAAAGAAAAATGAAATTAAACTGAAAAATCAAAGGGTAACAACTTTATAATGCCTCTTTAATTTAGCGAAATACAATTAAAGTCACACAGTGATAGAATTGACTGTGAATACTAAGATGACTATAATTGACAAAGTAAATGTTACAGATTCAAGCTGAATAAAAGCAAAGGAAAATGCCAATAAAATTCAGTGCCATGGGATATCTATGTCGGCTCACTAAAATAAACTATAAGACGCCCATAGATGTCACTGAAAAGGATCTTCTGAAGAATGCATATGTCACTAGAAAATGTTGTTGGAATCAGCTAAAAATGCACAGATTTAAAAGTAGCACGGGCATTCATTATTGTCTGTACTAAAGGAAAAAACATGATGCTGAAAAAGAACTACACTTTACTAATTAAGTTTACTTAAGTTACTTGATATCTGTAAACACAATGGACTTAATATTGACTGCTTTAAATCAAAACATATAAAAACATGCATAAGTACATGTGTAAACTTGAACGCACATATGTCCACACACATGAAGTCCATAAGTACAGTATAGGGTTTAAATGTCCAGTCATCAAACAGTAACATGAGTTTCCCCTATAAAGTCAATAGAAGTTGGCTTCTTCTGTTATATAGTTTTACAACTAAAGCTATTTACATGATCAAGCCTGACTGGAAAAATGAATAAACTTAGATACTGGTAGTAGGGGACTGGGGTAAGTTGGTTCAAAGTCTTGGGTGAGCAGTTGCACGGCATCTTTAAAATATATATAAAATTGTCATTTTGGGAATTTAGCCTTAAGGCTATAGTCTTGCATTCTCAGACTTTATCAGCAAAAATCTGGAAGAGCAAAATAAACTTCAGCAAAGGCAAGCTATCTCTGAAGAGTGAGAGTAACTTTAAAGTTAATGGAGATGTTATATTTTCCTTCGAATATGTTTTGTTTTAGAAACAGACTTTCCCCCATATCTTTAAGATAAAATTGACACTTTCAAGTGGCATGTCATGTTACTTTTACATCTGTCTTTAACCCTCAGCATACCAAAAACAGAAATACAAACATAGAAACTGTGAAAAATGGCATGAGGTAAACGAACAAGGGACAGTGATAGAGTGTAGACAATTGGGACAGTCTTATTTGAAAGCCTATCTTTGAGGAACAGGGTATGTGAGGGTGGGGAGGGGCAGGGTAACTGGAAATGCATTTGAGACTCTTTTTATAAATGTACATATTTACTTTTAATTAGGTTACTTATAATACTGTGAGTTTTAAGAACACATATGTCATTTAGCAGAACTGATTGTACCAGCTTTCTCTGTGTGATGAGATTATGGATTTTTTTTTAAAAATGAACCGTCGCTCTTATTTGAATTTTTACAATGTTTGTACTACTTTTATGATAAGAAAAGGAAAAAAGCTATTAACATTTTTGGCAGAATATGAAATGCAGTTGCTTCCTGAGACATTAAAAATTGCTCTCTAAAAATTCCAAATTTTCTCTCATCACTTCTAAAATCTTAGTCAATATGTAGAACTTATGTAATTAACATACAAAAATTATATTTACATTTCTGAGCATTACACTCCCAGAAGTACCTGCGGTGTTTCATACTTTTGAGAAATATATCTATAGCTTTCACAAGAAAAAAATAAAATAAAACAACGCTAAGTGTCTCCTGAATGTACCATTAGTTGAAAATTGTTTTATTCAAAGTGAAATCTCAGAGAGGCTGCTCCCTACCTAACAATTTTAAAACATTCTGAATTCAAGAGGATATTTTTTTAAAGAAGCTATCTATTTTCTGAAACTGCATGCCAGAAACAAGCATTAAAATTATTGACGATGCAAAATTCCTCCTTCACAACTAAACAAATTAATGTTAATCATGCCTGCCAAGGATACCAAAGGGAAAAATAAATTCCTACTATTCTCATATTTCTAGAATAGAATCACCACTAACAACAGCAATAATGCAAGACAGTGGGATAATGACAGTCAAGATTTATGTGCTAATCTGTTTATATAGGTCCTGCTTAGTTGAATTTCTTCAGAGACTGGTTCCCTTTGTAAAAGTTGGCATATTAGACCCAATCACTCATTCACTATGGACCACCAACCAAAAAACAATTCCAGTAATACTCTATAGATATATAAATCTAGTGATTTACACACCAACATTCTTCCAAAAGTTTTAATCTCTCATAAAGTATTTTAAATTTTACATTAAATTTTAAGAGAAAATCTGCTAAAGAAAGAAATAGCAATTTATTCTTCTGTACATGGCATTGGACACTTTGGTAATCAATTTTAGGCCCATGGCATTTCTTAGAAATTGCTTTCTTTGTTACATTAGCTAGGATATAGTCTGGGTAGTGTTGCTATTTACTGCATTCAGATTAAATGAGAAAGCACAACTCTCTGGAAGTATATTATAGTTATAGCTCTGTAAAATATGTTGCTAAGTAAATAGTTGAAGCAGCATTCTAGTAAGGTAATGTATTCTTGTCTTCAGTCATAATGTCTTCATTTAACAAAATATTTCAACTTCCCAAGTGTTCAATCCATTCTCCATTATTTTGGTATCAGTTTTCAACATTATTAGCATCTTGTACTAGAAATTGATGAGGGAACAGTCTCATGTTAGTAGGCAGTGAAATGCATGTTTGAGAGGAAAACATTAGAGTTATTCACCTGTATTATATTTCTGGCTTCACCACTTACTGTCTATGGCCATGGGCAAATTACTTGGACTCTAAATATCAATTTTTTCAGTAACATTCTCATAGAAGTGTCATAACAATTAAGTGAGATAATCCATGTAAAGCAGTAAACAATATACTAAGATGTCATGTTGTAGTTATTACTCAAATTCATCCCTCCCGCCCCAATATAGATATTCCAAGAAAAAACACTACCATCTTGCAGACTTCAGGGAAACTATTATTAAAGAGACAGAAATAACAGTTGAATTTTTGTTTACTATAGAAATATATTTCACTTTGTTTTAATTTCTATATTACCACTTATTTAGGATATATTTTATTCCTAAGTTAAACACAAAACAAGATAATTAATATTATTAGCCTTAAATAAATTTAAGATTCTGCCTCCATACATCTGAAGATGTTGTTGAAAATGTTAGTTAAATTTAGTTTTTGCCCTTAAGAATAATAAACAACTCTGACTAAATGTGTTATTTTTCACTGTTTTAGATTCATCTAGAGATTGAGGCATAAAACATATTGTCTTTCAATAAACAGTGCTGATTTATTTTCCATCATTAAATAATGCAGCAGATATTTAGTAAAATAAACTGCTTTTCTTTTTTTCTTTTCCTTTTTTTTTTTTTTAAGAAACCAGGCTGTGGTATCATAGAACATATTTTGTCTTTATCTCCAGTTCCTGACACAGAATTCCTAAAATCCTTGGGCCTTTCTGAGAGGTAAAGGTGATAGGAGCATCTTTTGCTTCAGGATGCTGGCTGGTCACCAGCAAGATCAAGCCTTGACAAGAATCTTGGAACATTCAGCCCCACCCCTAACCTCTAGAGAGGGGTTAGGGGGTGGTGATTGAGTTAATCACAGATGATTAACTGCAGGGATGTAATCAATAATATCTATGTATAAAAACCTGATGGGGTTTGAAGAGTTTTAGGTGGATGAGCATGTCCATGTGCCAGGAAGGTGGAGAACCCCAGCTCTACGGGACAAACACTTCTGCACTCAAAGACCTATGCACTTTTACTAAAAACTAGTAGACATAAGTTATGTGATTCCCTGAGTTTTGTGAGCTATTCTTGCTAATTATCAAATCTAGAGGATGGAGGAGGGGGGAATCCTTGACTTTGTGACCAAGTCAGAAAGAAGCATAGTTTACCTGGGTACCTGGTACTTGTCACTGTGTCTGATATGAGGTCAGTCTTTTACAACTGAGCCCCTTCTACCTGTAGAGGCGGTAGTATTTAGCATCAGAATCAAATTGAATTGTAGATACCCAGTTGGTGTAAGTGCTGATTGGAGTCAGTAGGGAAAAGAAAAAAAAAAAACTTTTGATTTTTTTTCTCTCATAATGTTATCAAATTATTTCTTAGTTCTAAAACAGATCATTCCTTTCTTTCTTCTTAGATATGTTGCTATTTCAATAGAAAATAACAGAAATTTTGTTATTAAAATGATTTACATTTGTATAGTTTGGAACTGTTTTCAAGTCTTTCAGAAACACAAAAACACTCAAAATTCCTCAAATGTCTTGTTATGAAAAACACACTCCTCAAAACTCAACCTGAGACACCACGCCTTTATATAGTGTCTGTTTTTTCCCTTAGCTGTAATTCATATCTGTGTCTTACTCCAATCACTGGGTGAAATCTTTATTTTTTCCTAAAATGTTAAAAGCATTTTTAACATCATTTCAAAAACATTATTATACTATGATTTGAATTATGTATATATATGTACACATGTTTAAAAAGTGCACATATAAATATATACACACATATATTTATATGTGCACTTTTTAAACATGTGTATAAAGGTAAGCAGAATTAACCTTCAAAGTTTATACATGACATTCAGAGAAAAACCTATTTTTATTACATGCTATAATTGTGACTACTACATGGTAGTGTTCAATGACTATGGTGGCAAAATAAGAAAAGTAAAAGCTTTATTTGACTGTATATTTCTTGATTAATTTATAGCAATTATGGAAACAAATTTGCTAGAATAGTAATTATGTTGTAAATCATCTACTTTTATCATAGATTTAAAAATGTGGGAGGAAAAAAAGTCCACAGTAAAAGCAAAAACTAAAACCAGAAAGTAAGCAAAGAAAATCAAGCAAACAATAAAATAAATGGAATAAAAGCATACATGAATTTAAGGACTTCATTTACCAATCAAAAGTCTTAACAATGTGATTTATAGACTTGTAAAAATTCCTCTTAAAGTATTTTAGCTTACCTGAATCATTCAAGTTGAAATTCTATATTTCAGAAGTCAAGTTAAATGTTTATCTTCTTTTTTTTTTTTTTTTTGAGGTGGAGTCTCACTCCGTCACCCAGACAGGAGTGCAGCGGCCGCTCCCGGCCACCGCAGCCTCGACCTGCTGGGCTCCGGCGAGCCTTCCGCCTCCACCTTCCAGGTAGCTGGAACTACAGGCGCGCGCTACCACGCCCGGCTAATTTTTTTGATTTATTGTAGAGATGAGGTCTCGCCAAGTTGCCAGGCGGGTCTCTAACCCGCGGGCTCAGGCAATCCACTCACCCCAGTCTCCCAAGGCGCGGGATTACAGGCTGAGCCACCGAGCCCGGCTCTAAATGTTTATCTTAAACATTACTTAAAACATTAAGATTTTGGCTTTTTCCCTTCATGACATCGTGAAGTTGTTTAATAATCTTATTGGGTAAAAAATTTCTAATTATTTACTTTAAAACTATTTCTACACCTGAAAACTTTTTCTTCCCAATTTCTCCACAAACTCCACATTGATAGCCCCTTCTGAAACACTGTTATCTCAACTGAACACATTACTTGGGAATTTCACTGGGCCTGTAAGAGTTTAGCCAAACCACTCTCTCATGTAACCTTGATCCCTTTCTTCACCATAAGATCATATTAAATTTCTAGCAGCTGCATAATTTTGTTGGGGGTCAATGAAAAACAGAAGTCATTTTCACCTTACCTGAGATTTGGTCAAATTTCTCTCATCTAGAACGCATGGAATTGACTTTTAAGCCTAAACGCAAATCTACATTTGTCTATAAGATCTCATGTTAGCCCATTAAAACCACTTCTCATCTAAATTTTATCATCTATTACCTTTGACATATTTCCCACTTTAGTATCCTCTAACAGTATAAAAAATGCCCTATATTCTCATTCAATATTCTTAAAGCCCTAAATATCATTTATTCTTACTTGAAACCCCACAAATAACTTTTGTACATTTTAGGACTTTGTAAAAATTTTCCACTCACATATAATTTTTCAAATATGGAACATAATAGCCATGACCATTTGGATTATCAATACGTTCTCTCCAAATTATTCATTCAATAAATCCATCTAAATATGAATGTCTGTAATACCCAACCAGAAAAGGGAATGAGGTTAGAGGGCATAACTTGTTCTTAATATATTTGTATCTATTTCTACTAACCACACACATTATTCTAAGGACTCACAACTCTATCCCCTGCTTTAGAATATTAAAAATCAATACTAATTTGAAAGACTATACTCTCTAGAATTGGAATCTCTATCCAGTTTTCTAAATGAGACAATTCTTTATCACTTTTAGTTTGAGAATTTTCCTTTCCCCGTGAGTTCTCCAAAATTATAGACAATGGCTTTGAGAAGATACTTACAAATTGTTTTAGAAATCTCAAAGACTTAAGATTCAAGAAATTGCTCAGAATTGCATGGTAAAGTAATAGCTAACTCATAAAATGTGGATTGCCCATAATAGAATTTAGCAGAAATAAAAAGTCCTTCAATAGTATTCAGGAAGCCTAGATTCTTGCCTAGATTAATTTAATTCTTTGAAAGTAAATTCTATTCATCATTCATTTATAGATACCTGTGCCTAGCTAAATATCCAGTACGTAGTAGATGTTTATTAAATATTTGTTAAACAAGTAGAATTTAATTTATCTGAATTTGGAGATAACTCATTGAAAGCACATAAGTACTCCATTACTATCTTATTCCACTTATTGAGACTTAACAGCCCTGCCATATTTCTTTTGCCCTTGGTTATTGCAGATCATTCTCCTTATTTAAGAAAGCCAAAAAAGAAACGGGTCGTTGAATCAATATAATGTAAACGCTTTCTCTATGCCATCTGTCTGAAGAGTTGAGAAGCTGTCTTGTTTCTGTATTTTACAGGAAAGCATATCCAGAGATTGAGCTATGAATAACTTCTTAAGTTTTGAATGAAAAAGTAATAGATGAATGAAAATTAGACTCAAAATCAAATATTTTACCAAAAAATTAATCAAAGTGTGACTGTATAGAATACCTTCGTATTTTCCAGCACCTCTAGGACTAATCTTGGAAAATATCTCTCTTTTTCAGTGTAACAGAACATGCAAGCACTCAAGACTAGGGGTTATTAAAATGGGATTCCTGTAGAGTACAGTTCGATAGTGAATATGATAATTTAAAGCTAATACATGATATACTAAATATCATAAAATTTCAAATATGATACTGTATATCGATTTTCTTAATAGCATGGTAGAACTCTCCCCCAAAATAAAAGGGCTGAACAAGTGTCAGGCATTTTATTAGGCAGCAAAATACACTGATGAAAGCTGGCATTGGACTTTAACTGAGTTTAGGTAGAGAGGAAAAATGAATGCAATTAATATGAATGTAGTACGAAACTGTGATGGCTAAGGTATTACAGATACACAGGAAAGAGGAAAATTAATTCTGACCACACGTATTGTAATAAACATAATAGTTGAAGAAAATAATTATGCTGCATTTTAAGGGAAGAGTGAAAGTTAACCAACTATGGAGGGAAGTCATTCCAGATGAAGAAAAAGGAAAAAGAAATAATAGCCTACAGTGTGTCTGAGGATTAAATGTGGTTAGATGGCTGAGAGAAAGTGATCTGAAATGAGAATGAAAGGGTAGATTGAAGTCATATTATAAAGTTTGTATAGTCCACAGGCATTTGAATTTTTTGACCTTGTAAGCAGTAGGAATTCATAGTATATTTTTAGCAGTGAAGAGACAACAGCATAAATCATGCTGTCTTATTCCATTTCTGCTGCTATAACAAAATATCACAGAATAATTTGTAAGTAATAGAAATGTATTTCTCACAGTTCTGGAGACTGGGATATCAAAGATCAAGACACAGACAGATTCGGTATCTACTGAGGATGACTCTCCCTGCTTTAAAGATGGTGACTTTTTCTTATGTCCTCACATGGTGGGAAGGCAGAAGGGCTTTTTGGGTCAGGAAGCTCTCTCAACCCTCTTTTATAAGGGAATTAGTCCCATTAACCAGGGATTAATTCTCACTTAATCAGTTCCCCAAATGGCCCTGACTCTTAAATATCATCTTGGGAGTTAAGTTCCAACACAAGAAATTCAGGAACATATACATTCAAACCATAGTACTTACTTTAAAAAATTATCCTAAACCTTATGTCAAGCATTCCCCTTAGAAAAAAATCTAATTGAATATGGTAATGAAGAAAAAGGAAGTACTGGATGTTTTATGGTTTTCTTTTCATACTAGATGACTTAGTAGGAAAAAAATATTATGAAATTAACTACTGTAGAGAGCAAAGAGGATATTGGATTTGAGGATGAAGTTAAGTTTGATTCAGAGTTTGCAGTGATTAGAGATCTGGGAAAGAAAAAGCTTTTAAGAGCCACATGCCAAGTTGCTCATTTCCAATCTCAGTAGAGTAGACCAGAGGTCATGGGAGGACTGGCTGAGGAAGGACAGGGAGAACCTGGGCTTTGAGCATTTCTTGCTAGGGAAACGGAAGTCATTTTGACTGGAATTGTTAGAGCAATCAACAGTAATTTCGAGAGAGAGGAGAAAGAGCAGTGAATATTCATGACACTGAAAACTGACTTGGAGTCCATAAGTTGTCACATTGTCTGCTATACTTTAGGATTCAGAAACTGGTACAAGTATTCTGGACCTATCCCAAAGAGCGTGTGTGTGTTTGTGTGTGTGTGTGTGTGTGTGTGTGTGTGTGTGTGTGTGTGTGAGATAAAAATTGATTTACCACAATGAAGCTGCCACATAAATTTCAAAGATAAGATCTACTAAAGACAAGGGTGAGACAAATGAGCTAAGAGACCTTCCTTCAAGAAGATGCCAGTCTGGGAGAAGAGAAAGACAGGCAGGCAAGAGAAGCAGAGCATTAGTCTAATAATTAATGAAGGCATACTCTGTGGCTCATAAATCACATTCTTTTATAAAGACTGAGCATTATAACCTAAGCCGCACATGGTCAGGAATTTGTCCTGTTCCCTATCATATCTCCGGGCCTAGGAAGAGCTTATAATATGCTCTCAGTAAATATTTATTCTAATTGATGAATTTGCTGTGAAATAAGAATTTCAAAGATTAGGAAACCAATGCTAGAAAAGGTGAAGTAGCTTGCTAAGAGCATGTAGCTAGGAAGTGCCCAAGTTCTGAACCCAAGGCTTAGAACACTTTTGTAAAGTATTCTATGTCAGTCATGCATTTGCCTTTTAAATATCATTCGTGCATAAACACTTTGAAACCAACACGTAGAAAAAGCAAGACGTGGTTTTTATTTTAGTAAAGGGTCAACTGAAATAGGGAAAATATTAATTGCCATTCAATCCACCTAAAATGCCAATGTCCTTAAAATGGGGCTATTGGTAATGCAACTGTAAAGTCCCCAGGACTGTGAAAAGCCTGCTTAACCAAACAGCAGGTCTCCTGAGACATGCCACTTCCAGGGCTTTCTGGCGTGGCTGTTCTCCATTCTCACATAAACAGCCAGGCCTGCTAACCCTTCAAGAGTTAAGCATGTATAGCTTGTGACAAAGACTCTGCTATAAGGAGACACTAAGTACTGTGTATTCGAATTCCCCCGCTTTTTACATATTCTGATCATTGCATATTTAGTAGTTGGGCATCTAAATGACCTTTTAGGTCAGGTCTGAACACAGCCTAGAAGATACTGATTGTCCTATCATTTCCTTCCTTTTCTTCCTTTTTTTTTTGGAAATACATAGAACAAGATATATTGGTGCAGCAGACTCCTCTCTTCAAGTTGAATAAGAAGAAAAGTATATTTTCTAGAAATGGAAGTTTTCCAGGGCTCAAAAATATTTGCTCAGCACTTTTGGAAATCTATAGAAAACCAGTTAAATTTATGCTGTAAGAAAGTCTCAGATTATAAAATGAGTTATAAATTAAACCAAAAATACTGATCACATATTGTCATCTCCCTTTTTCTTTTTCTCTCATTTATTTGTTTTATTACTATCCTCTTATTGTTAATGGCATATAGAATATTTATACAATATATCTTTCTATGATAAGCATTGATTTTTGAAGAAAAAAAATCAAGTTAAATAAATGATACATGCAATAACATTTTTCTTGTTTATAATTTAAAGTCAGAGATACATTGTTTCTAATATTGATTTAAATGGGAGTGAAGAATGTTTTACTTTTCATTTTGTTCTATGATTCTTATTCTTATTGCCAGAAGTAAGAATCCAAGGCCTATCCAAGACTAAAAGAAGTAAAACTCAATGAAGAATACATATTAAAAAATGTAGGCTGATAACTTCAAAGTAAACAATTTAACTGTTTGTGAAACACTAAAATGCATTGTTATTGACACTCATTTTATTCGGGTATTAAATGGCATCATCTAGTGAGGTGAAATGCAACCATCCTATAGTCCAGAGCCTGAAACTTGTTCTATAAAAGGCTAGAGAGTAATTATTTTAGGCTTTTGGGCCACATATGATCTCTTTGGTATATTCTTTTCTTTCTTTTCTCCCCACAGAAAAGCAACTATTTAAAAATGTAAAAAACATTCTTAGCTTTTGAGCCAGATCGGGCAGTAGCTCGTAGGTTGCCAACTCCCCTGTTCTAGCTTCAACTTCACAAAGCAAAACACTAAACCATTTGCTGGTGCTCTTAACTTGGTTTTGCAGAGAAAGAAACATTTTCTGAGAAGGGAAAGAAATAACCCTTTCCAAATTCAGCTGCCTTATTTTCTTTACAGTTTCATACAACAAGGCTTGTATATTCACAAGTTGAGATCATTTCAGGGCCTGCTGTTTGCCAGCAAAGTGACTCAACGCTTGTTCAACATAATCTCATAGAGCTTGACTCTCAGTTAAATGAAGACTCACTCCTAATCACACATACAAATGATGGCCCAGGTTTATAAGTGAACGATATACTTTAAAGCACTTTGTGTAAAAATATACAAAGTCCTGCTGGTCTAAATCCATCCTTTCGTTTGGCAAATGGTCATTAAGTGTTTCCCATGTGAAGACCAGGGAATCCAATAGAGAGCAAACCTGGAAGGATTTGCCCATTGCAGCCCTTGAAGCAGAGATGGGAAGATGGAAAAGAAATGTACGTGCAGTGCAGAAAACAAACAAGGCTACGTGATGGTGAGTAACAATGTCTGGGGATGAGAATCAATTGCTTTTTAAAATACAATGCTTATAGAGGGATTAGTGAACTCAAATATAGCAACATCCCCATCTCCCAGACATGCTCAATGCAATTCAACAATATTCACTTAAGTTGAGGTCCCACGTGTGAAAAAAGGATGTTCATTGCTTTTATTCCGGAGTGTAAAATGTAAATAGGACAGTCAGGGAAGAGTGATGATTTGTGTATAATACTAAATATTACATGAAAGTTACCAGCCTCTAATGTAAAATTGGTCAAGAAATAACACTGTCATGGAACTTCAATAATTCTTTCTAATAATCTGGTAATCTTTGAAGTTTTTACATAGCAGTTAACCCCGCTTTTCAGCAAAAATATAATAGCCAGCAAATAATGCTATTGAGAAAATTCCACAAAGTTTACCAAAAGTATTTAATGACTTTACCAGTGCATTATGAAGGGCTATGAATAGACAAAAGAGTTCTTCAAGACATGTGCAGTACATTTGACATCTCTAATTTCACATCCTATGTTTTTTTACATTCATGCTAATTCACAAAATACAATAATGTGTGGTAGAGCTCCTCCTAGTTATTACAAATTAGCAAGCTTCCGTGGCATTATATTCCTTACCATTAAATACATTCAAATCATGCTACTTGTTAGACCTGGCATTCATTCTAAACTGATGTGTTGTACTTTACACATCACTATTTTACATTTATTTTAAATACAATCTTAATTAATCAAGTAACAAGGTAAAGCATGCATTTTCTGCATTAATACTGCCCTTGGGACTTTATTGAGTTCTTGAGGTTACAAGTCAGATTTCAGAAAAGTTCTGATAGACTTCCTAAGGAAAAACACTGGAGAAAGGCAACCAAGATTAGGTTTTAAAATGTGATTTTTGCACAAAAAGATCTAAGACAGTTGGCAATGAGGAGCAAAAGATTAGGGCAAATGAGATCTTCTCAAATGCAATGAGGTTTAGAGAACAAGCGTAAATAGTTTTATTATTTGTAGAATTTAGATTATGACTATAAATAACAGTCATATATAAAATGAAATAGAAGGGGAAATTACAAGAAAAGCAGAGAAACCTTTTTATCTTAAAAATGTTATAAAGTAGGCACACATGAATCATTATTATATACTAAATAGAATGAATGTAATACTTGCATTTTATTTTTAGATGTCACAGGGATTTTCTTTTTTCTTTCTTTTCCTCTGTTTTCATGAATAGAGATTTCCCAGACTAACCCTTTGTTTCCTTCTCTTACTCATTTATGTGACAGGTAAATCTGGGTGAAGAAACTGGGCACGCTTAGGCCATCATAGCTATTTTATTACTTTTGCTTTTGCTTTTACTTTTTGTTTTTGGAAGCACATCCTTGAGAAATAGGCCCTGCTGTCTCGTCTCTACACTGGAATTACGAGAAGGCATTGTCTAATTGCGAGGTCTCTTATGTTCCAACGCAATCTGTGACTGGGCGGGCAAATCAATCTTATACAGGGAAGAAATGCTAGGCAAATTCTCTAATCAGTTCTTTCTTTACCATTCTGTCTTTTCTGTTCCAAATGGTCTGAGCTGGTGGAGGAAGAGATGTAATTTGTTTGTCTTACCAAACTCCAGCAGTAAAGGACTCCTCAATAGATTCCATGTTAGAAAGTCTGGGTTCCAAGTCTGGTTTTCCCACTAGCTGCTCCAATGTCTCCAAATTTTATTTTGCCATAATAGCAAAGTTTGTACTAGATGATTCCTAAAGTTCCACTGTTGATCAACAAAGTCATTTAAAATGGTGTTCCAGTCCAGAAATTATTTATTAAAACTAAAAAGACATTTTATATTAATACGCTATAACCATCATACGTGGGCTGTTACCATTTGCTAGCGACTTGGGCAAACACTTTATATTCACTAGCTTGCTCTTGATTTTCATAGCATTCCTTTGAGATATCAGTCTTAGCTCCTTTTTACAAATGAAGAATCTGAGTTTTGGGGCTCAAGCATCTATCCCAAATCATACTGCATTTATTTATTTATTTATTCTAATAATCAATACTTTTTATTATGATATTGTGGGGTACAGTTAAGGGTTAGGTATACAAATATGCTTCCTTCAGGCACCCTTGTTGATAAGAGGTATTTCCCCGTCCCCAGACAGATATTGAGTACCGTTAATCCCATCTCCCTTCCCCTCCCCTCCCCATAGTTTCCCCCCACTGTCAGTAATTTTCTTATACTATTACGTTGGATGTTCAAGGTTCACTATATGAGTGAGAACATGTGATACTCAGATCTTTGTTTCTGTGAGAGGTTACTCAGTATTATAGATTCTAGTTCCATCCAAGTTGCTGCGAAATCCATGATTTTGTTCTTTTTTATGGCTGCGTAGTATTTCATCGTGTATATGTACCACATTTTTTTAATCCAGTCCTCTTTTGATGGACAGCATGGTTGCTTCCAGGTTCTTGCTATTGTGAACAATGCTGCGATAAACATACGTGTGCAGGTATCTTTTTTATAGAGTGATTTGA
>CAUYQG010214415.1:0-33162 GCA_963574415.1 Tarsius wallacei | reverse complement strand
GATTAATGGTGGTGGGTATCTATCTGAGGATGGGGAGACACCTCTTATCAACAAGGGTACCTGAACGAAATATTTTTGTATGCCTAACCCCTAACTGTACCCCACAATAACATAATAAAATAAAATAAAATAAAAAAAAATTTTTGTTTAAAAAGCAGCTATATTTTTCTTTATCAACACTAAGTACATTTAGAAAAGGGAGACTATTTAAAGAGATAATCATAAACCCATTATTTCAACCATTACCAAAAACTCTATATGAAAGGGTATTAAAGTATGACAAAATAAATCGCCACAGCTGGACTCATTATCAAATAATGCTTTTTTCTTTTTCTTTTCTTTTCTTTTTTGAATTGGAGTCTCACTCTGTCACCCATGCTGAAGTGCAGTGGCACGTTCATGGCCACCACAGCCTCGACCTGCTGGGCTGAGGCTATCCTTCTGCCTCAGCCTTCCAACTAGCTGCAACTATAGGTGTGCACCACCATGCCTGGCTAATTTTTTGATTTATTGTAGAGATGAGGTCTTGCCAAGTTGCCCAGACTGGTCTTGAACCCATGAGCTCAGGCAATCCTCTCACCTCAGCCCCCAAAGTGCTAAGATTATAGGCGTGAGCCACCGCACCCAGCCTTATGATGCTTTTTTCTGCCAACAGCAGTCTCTGCTAGATGGGTCAGTCATATAAAAACCTCAAGGGCCAATTACTTGTGGCTTCCTTCCCCATGTGACACCTTGAAATAAGTACAAACTAAGGCCAGTTTGAAGTGTAAAGAAATATTTCATATATGATCATAGGCTTAATCTTGACTACTTAATGATTATATAACAGAAAAGTCACTGCAGATTTCTTACCTCTAGATCAATCATAAGTTCAATGAATCTTTCACAGTAATGAACTTTGTCCATAGTGACAGGTTCTAGTTATAAGCGAGAAAACATGTTAGAATTTTCTTACCAGGCCATTTTGTGTAGTTTCTTAAAATTAACAGTTATTTAATAATTTAAACAAAGTCATTTGTCTCTTATTCATCAGAAATGGGTTATGATTCAGAGCAAGAATTGCACATATAAAGTGTTAACTTTTCAAAATCTGTACTTAATAATTATATTTTGAAAAAGTTTAGCTATTAAAAGCCAAAAAGCAGTTTCATATCAGTTTTTACTTCACTTTCCTTATTGTCTTCACACATAAATTTCTAAAAGCTCTCTCATATGTATAAATACATACATAAATATATATATGCATATACAGAAATACAAGTATATCTATCTTTAAAATGTATAGAAAACTAATTTGAGGGGTAATTTTTATGCCTTTTTTCCACTGTACACATATTACTTTTGACATTAAAATGCCAATGACACATAGAATACAGATTTTAAATCTTCCAGTATGACCATAAGTATGAACAAGAAACTTTTTAAAAATCACTATATTATTTTATGCTATTCGTAAGCATAATGTACTATTTTTACAAATATTTTTGTTCTTAAATAATTACAACCTTGTGACATGAAATACAAAGGTTTCTTTTTCTAATGCTAGGAAGTAGTCTACCATTTTACCAGCTAAAAACCATCCTGCCAAGACAATTTCTATTAAAACAAAGATAATTTTAGGGTCCCTGTTGCTGCTTAGTTTAAGGACTCCCAACAGTGACTAATGCAGTGCCAGACTTATAGAAGGTATCCTACAAATGCTTAAATAAAAATCCATTTACTTAACCTATTTGTAGTATATCGGAAAAGAGAAAGCTTTATGTGAAGAAGGACTTTTGTGACTGATACATAGAAGTACTAATTGGATCTTTTCCAGTTAACCAGTTAACTATGCCCATACTCCAGACCCATAATAACAGAACTACACAACTTAATAGCTGGAAAAACCTAAAATAACATTCTAGATCTTCATTTTCTAGGCGGGGAAATTGAGGATCAATGAAAATGACCTGATATAGGGCCTAGAACTAGATAACAGCTGGTTAGAACTAGAACTCAGGTTTGTTTAGATACACATATAGATGCTTAAAATTAAAAAAAATCAAAGGAGCAATTTGTAAATTAAAATCCATTCAAATCAGCCCTCTGTTGCTATCCTTTTGTTCTTGTAACTATCAAAAGAAAATAACTGTCTCCCAAACTAAAAAAAGTGAGCAAATTCTGTTTGCTATATCTTTATTTACATATTGAGAGACTTACTGGCAATGGGCCTAGTTAAAATTAGAAACAGAGCTGGGCACAGTGGCTCATGCCTATAATCCCAGTGCTTTGGAAGGCCGAGGCAGGAAGATCACCTGAGGCCATGAATTTGAGACCAGCCCGGGCAACATAGCAACACTTTGTCTCTACAAAGATATTTTAAAAATTAGCCAGGCATGTTGATGCGTGCCTGTAAATCCTAACTACTCAGTAGGCTGAGGTGGGAGGATTGCTTGATCCCAGGAGTTCAAGGTTACAGTGAGCTGTGATGGCGCTACTGTACTCCTGGGCGACAAAGCAGAATCCTATCTAATAAAAAGAAAAAGAAAAAAGAAAGAAAGAAAAGAAAAAGAAAACAATGCCTGGTACTCAATTTCTGTGCTCTGGTGAACAGAGTTGCGTGGTTTTTTTTTTTTTGAATTGGAGTCTCACTCTGTTGCCCAGACTGGAGTACAGTGGCCGCTCCTGGCCACCGCAGCTTCGACCCACTGGGCTCCGGCGATCCTTCCGCCTCAGCCTTCCGAGTAGCTGGAATTACAGGCACTCGCTACCACGCCTGGCTGATTTTTTGATTTATTGTAGAGATGAGGTCTCACCAAGTTGCCCAGGTGGGTCTCGAACCCGCAGGCTCAGGCAATCCACTCACCTCAGCCTCCCAAAGCGCGGGATTACAGGCTGAGCCACCAAACCCGGCTGAGTTGTGTTTTTTATGTTAGTTGGCACTACTGGGTATATTGCTTGGTGTAGAAACCTTATTATTCTCATTTCAAACACAAATATAGCCTTATCATTTGTCTCTTAGGTTTATTGAAGGGTTTTTTTCTCCCCTTCTTCTGATAGCAATCCTAACATCTCTGACGATACTACACAGATTTCCAACAATGATATGGCCATACTGTTTTTATGACCCTATAAAATTAAACTACCTTCTTAAACTCTTTTAAAAATTAGCTTTCTGTTCACTATTTTCATCATCTTGTTAGCTGCTTTGTCAACAAGTTGACAAAATTTGTCAAATTGTGATAAAAGCTCAAGATTAATAAATTTTGTTTTTTGACAATATATAAACAAACAGTGAATAGCTAGTGGTTTGTGGGTTATCAAAATTGCTACAGGTCCTATGTTCTTGTTCTCTAAACCTACATGATCCTAATAAACATCTCATAGTTTAGAGACATGAATTTTTATGACCCTAGTTATTACATACATCAGTAGTTCAAAGCACTCATTATTCCTATTTGTGCTAAGAAAACCGAATCTTAGTCCTCTTTCCAGGTTTAAGGCACTTAACAGAAAGATTTAAATATACTAGTATTAAGCAACTTACATTGGAAGCATATGACAACTTTTTTTTATTGATGCTGGTGGTAGTATTATGCCCCAAATCAAGGTCAGCAGATTTATAGTGTTAGTATCAATTCCTCATTGAACGGTAGATATGGTTTTCAGTTGTAAAATATTAGGTGGAGGGTCAGTATTTATAAGTAATTCCACTGTATTTTACTTTCAATAAAGCTACAAACTCTGATACGAAAACTTAAATATGGTATACCTATATCATTAAACAGTGACATATAACAAAACATATACATCTTTATTAAGTAAACAGTATTCCACTTGCTTTCAAAAAATGCTTATAAAGATCTTGCAAACCCAGCATAATTTCATTAATCCCTCTAGGTAGACAAAAATATAATACACACCTGTGTGTGTATATAGCATACTAGTATATTTTATTATAGTATATACTCTATGTAGCATATACTTACATTTTTTTCATCAATAAATGGGGGCCAGGATAAAAGGAAATCCTTCCATTTAGTCTATAGCACATATCTCAAAAAACAATTATCCTCTTCCACTTCAAACAGTATCTGATGTCACTTAAAAACACTATCCAGTATCATATTATAAATAACATGCAGATAAGGTTTGTGAGTTTTTCTTGCTCACAATTGTAATCCTGCACCTTGTACAGGACTTGGATCTAATAATTAAGTGGAAAAAATATTTGCTAAATAAAAGAACACTTTAGTAACTGTGCTGGTGCCTTTAAAATAGTCCTTTAAGGCAATCTCTATACTTAGTATACTTTAGACTGATTATATATTTGAAAATGAGAGGACACACTCTGTCAATGCAATTTAAAATGATTTTTTTTTTCTTTTTGAGTCAGAGTCTCACTCTGTTGCCCAGGCTGGAGTGCAGTGGCATACTCATGGCCACTGCAGCCTCAACCTGCTGGGCTCAGGCAATCCTTCTACTTCAGCCTTCCAAGTAGCCAGAACTAGAGGCGTGTGCTACCACACCCAGCTATTAAAATGATTTCAAGATCAGTTTTTATACTAGGGATAAGTAAATGCCATGGGGGCATCTATCTGATAATGACAAATGCACTAAGTATAGGAAGATAAGTTACCAGAAAGTGGGACTGATTTCAGCACAGAGATAAACTTCTGGATGAGCTGTGAAAGAAATCTTCTTTCTTGATAGGCCCTAAAAATCAGAAAGAACATTGACCAAATTATTTTTGAAAAATAGTTACATCAAAAGTAAATTTTAAACACTGACCAAACCTTTCTTACACTATTCAAAAGTTCCATTTCTCTGAAATTGGGGCCATAATTTGAACACACAATTTTTTCTTTGCATATAAATATAGTACTATATGAAGAGAAAAGCCACATTAGTGGCAAATAAGCCAGCTAAGCAAGTACCTCCTTCTCTCACTGTGAAAGTTTTTACTTGTGATTGCACAGTCAGGACTAGAAGAGAGTTTTCAAATTTTCATTTACAGTCCATCCCTAACATTAAAAACCTAACATTTAATGTAGATAAAATGAGATGAACAATTTGGTAATTAGTATACTTAAAGTATTATGTATAACAGTATTACAATTGTGAAACATTACATGTCAGTTTAAAAACAATTTTCTACTCATAACCAATTTATGACATACCACTTAATCAACAAACATGTATCAGGTATTGAATAGCTACAAATGATTTTAGCAGAGCTGCTGGAAATACAAAGGAAAGGAATGACTAAAATCTACTTGAAATGACAAGTCATATAACATAAATATAATTAGTATCAGAAGCCAGTATGTAATTTATAAAACTTCCTGACAAATTGAGCACTTACTGTGTTAGGCTGAGCTGTGCTAAGCACTTCATATCTCATTTAATATTGACAAGAGTCTTATGAAATGAGTACTACCATTCAAATTTTACAGTGAGGTTCAAAGAGGTAGAGTAACCTGCCCAAAGTCACACAACAAGTGAAGATGGAAATAGTTAAGTCTGACTGTAGAACTTACACTCTAAACCACCATACACATCCCAATCATTACATAAAAACAGCCATCATTTCAAAAAAGAAAAATCAGAGAGCGTATATTCTAGGAGTTCAGATGAAAGCACTATGGTCTAAAGAAATCAGTCCAGAAGAGTGTTTTGATTATTAATATTCAATTAAATGGATTGGAGAGGAAAGGAACTTAGGGAAAGAATGTTTAAAAAACAATGATGCCAGGTGTGGTGGCTCACGCCTATAATCACAGCACTTTGGGAGGCCGAGGTGAGAGGACTGTCTGAGCCCATGAGTTCGAGACCAGCCTGGGCAACTTGGCAAGACCTCATCTCTACAATAAACAAAAAAATTAGCTGGGCGTAATGGCGCATGCCTGTAGTTCCAGCTACTTGGAAGGCCGAGGCAGAGGGACTGCCTGAGACATCAGGTTGAGGCTGCGGTGGCCATGAGTGTGCACTGCACTCTAGCCTGAATGACAAGAGTAAGATTCCAACTCAAAAAACAAAAAGCAATGACATGTTAAGTTAGACCAGTTAGACTCAAAGAGATAAAGAGAAACAAACTTCATTCAGAGAGCATGCTGGTCCCTCTCCTCAGTTCAAATAGTTCTTTGTTCCATGAAATAAATACTAGCAGATCATAGACTTTCATCCAATTAATAATAAACAATACTACTAAAAATAACCCATAAAATCATAAAATAAAGATTACGACTAAAAGTATGCACAGTAAATTTTGTTGTTGATAAAAAACATTAAACTTGTTAGAAATAATTAACCTATTTAAAAAAATCTTGACTGGGTGTGGTAGCTCTCGCCTGTAATCCCAGCACTTTGGGACTTCTAACTCAGAAAAAATAAAATAAAAATTTTAAAAATAAAGTTTAAAAAAATCTTGATAATATCTAAAAAGCATATAATAAAAAGGCACTAATCAAGTACAAAGAAAAAACTGCTGTCTTCCCCAACTGGAATGTAAGCTCCACAAATCAGGAAGTACTTTCCATTTTGCTGTCTGCTATATGCTTAAAACAGTACCTGGCAAAATAACAAACACTCAGTATTTGTTGAATAAATCAATGACGGCTACAATGTGTAAAAAGCATTGTTAAGAATGAAGAAGAAAAGAAAGTTGGATTAACAGCATGAATACTGTGGAGAAAACTGAGAACTATCCATGAGGGACAGATTATGGACGACAGGCAGGGAGAAGAAGAGTAAGCAACTATATATGTACTTATCATTGGCACAGGGAAAAGGAAAAGAAGAAAAGCATGGTGATCCTGGGATGATCTAAGTAAAAGCAATTATTAATAATTTGGGCTCAGCACTACATAAAAGAAAGCAACAAACCAGTCGACATCACTTGAGACCCACAGCCCAAGAAAATAAAACAACATAGGATAGAGCTTTGCCAACATACTGTTCTCTTGCTTCTGGATCCATCTTTTCATCATTTTTTTTAATCAAGTTCCAGAATTTTCTTAGCTTAGGTGTCTTTTTTAATTCTAATTCCAGTCGTGCCTGAAGGAGAGAAGTGATATTAAATTACAAGTAACCTCAAAGCTTGTGAGGATAAGAAGCAGATAAACTATTAGCTAGTTTTCTAATATACAAATACAATATAGAGCAATGTGATAAAAACTGAAAGCAACCTGACAAACCCTGAAAATTAAGAATTATTAAATATTAAAATTTATTGAATATTAAAATTATTCAATTCTAATGCATGTTAATAAAAACATGATAGAAGAAATTGCCTTTCTAGTCAAGACTATTTTAAGCTCAATAATTAAATTTTTTTATTTCTAAAATTAAGTATCTAAGTCTGAAAAATAAAAGCATTAACACTTATAAGCACAATTATCAAAGCTTTAAAAATGTGAATCTGAAACAATGAACAAAAACAGCTATCACAAGTAAACAAAAAAAAGTCCACATCAACATTTTCTCTCTTATGGCATTTACCACTTTTTAACTTAGAAATAATTATTTATATGTGCATTATGCTTGGATTCCATCCACTGGTACCTGTGAATAAGCCTGCATATCTGGGTGTATGCAGAAACATACATGTGCAAGAAATGGAATCCTGATGAAAATATTACACTGAAATTGTATAGTTTTTTACTATCGATTTTTTTTTTTTTTTTGAGTTAGCGTCTTACTCTGTCACCCAGGCTAGAGTGCAGTGGTACACTCACGGCTACCACAGCCTTGACCTGGTAGGTTCAGGTGATCCTTCCGCTTCAGCCTTCAAGTCACTCAAACTACAGGCATGCGCCACATGTGTGGCTAATTTGTTTATTTATTGTAGGTAAGAGGTCTCTCCAAGTTGCCCGGGCTGGTCTTGAACCCCTGGCTCAGGCAATTCTCTTGTCTCTGCCTCCCAAAATGCTGGGATTACAGGCATGAGCCACTGTGCCCAGCTGAAATTGTATAGTTTTAATTTAACTCCCTAAAATGTGTTAATCTGGGTTTGGTACCTGCACATATTATCTAATAAATATGCAATGAAACAATAGAAGTTGTTAATATTAAATATGATTCAGACTTTCTCTTACAACTGTATATATATTCTACTCAAGGGAAAAAAAATTCAAGTCTGCATTTACTCTCAGCCAAAGACATATATAAGTATAATAACCACACTGCTAAATTAACTCCCCTTCTCTACAAGCTCAAAGATACTACCTTATTTCACCTTACCATACCAAATATTAAGTGAAACACATATTAGGTTGCACATAAAAACTTAAAACTATAAAAAACTACATCTATGATAAGTTAATGCATAGTAATGTTTCTAAGAAGAAAAGGGGATATTTAGCTACCACTTTTATAGACATATTACAATTATACTGTTTAAATCCACATATAACACATACACACATAAGATTTCAAAATTAGGTACTTACAGGCTGTAAGCCCATCCACATTGGGAGGGAGATAAGCTGCTGTACTTGACCCCGTATCAAGTCTACTTCCTGGTTAAGGTATGAAGAAAACACATTTATAAACATACCAGCATTTCTGTCTAAGCCATTACATAAGGAGTGCACTGTCTTCATAAGTACAAGGGGGAAAATATGCAGCAATACTTTAAAACTGATGAAATTTAGATATTAAAAAGTTTAGTACTTAAAAAGAGTCAATCCTCACTATTTATAGAACTCGTATTTGCAAATTTACCTACTACCAAAAAAGGTATTTGTAATTCCAAAATCAGTACTCCCTGTGCTTTTACAGTCATTCACAACATAGAGCAGCAAAAAATTTGAGTTGCTTGATGTCCACGTTACCAGCTGAGGCTCCGCTTCACTTTCAGTTCTTATGTTATAATAAACAAGCATCCTTTCTGTGTTCTATTTATATAGTGCTATTTTTTTCACATTTTTGCTTTTTGTTGGTGATTTCACTCTTTAAAATGGCACCAGGTCAGGCTCAGTGGCTTAGCCTGTAATCCCAGCACTTTGGGAGGCTGAGGTGAGTGGATTGCCTGAGCCTGCGGGTTCAAGACCAGCCTGGGCAACCTGGCGAGACCTCATCTCTACAATAAATAAAAAATTAGCTGGGTGTGGTAGCCTGTAGTTCTGGCTACTTAGAGGCCTGAGGTGAAAAGATCGCTGGAGCCCAGCAGGTCGAGTGATGCTGGGGTGGCGGTGAACATCCACTGCACTCTAGCCTGGGCGGCAGGCTTAAACTCAAACAAACAAAAAAAAATGGCACCAAGTACAAGGCTGAAGTTCTCCCTAATATTCATAGGTACAAGAAGGCTGTGATGTACCTTACAAAGAAAATAAGTATGTTAGATAAACTTCGTTCAGGCATAAGTTACAGTGCTACTGGCAGTGAGTTCAAGGTTAATGAATCAACAATATGTATTAAATAAGGTGTCTTTAAACAGAAACACACATAAATTCAGTATTCACAGCTACTGAAAGTGTCCATGTCTTTGTGGGTTTTGGCGGAACTTTGTTGGTGTTGATATTTATTTTTATTCTCCTGTGGTCTGAGAAGGTGCATGGCAGTATTTCAATCCTATGAAAATTGTTTATGTTTGATTTATGGCTGAGTATGTGGTCGGTCTTAGCATACATTCCATGTGGTGATGAGTAGAATGTATATTCCATGGTTGTTGGATGGAGTGTTCTGTAGGTTTCAATTAAGTTCAGCTACTTATAAAATAAATATAACCACCTCAAATAACAAGAATTGACTGCATATTAAAAAAGATAAAGCACTTCAATAATAAACTAGTTTTAAGTTGGTTAAACCTGGCATCAACCTACTAATACTAATTAAATCTTGTTTTTGTTTTAATTTCTGATCATACATTACATCTATTTATATTTGCTCTGTTTAGTTTAAAAAATGTTAAAAAGGTAACAGTGGTATCTACAAAAATCTCTTTTTATGCCTTTATGAGATTCATGTGAGGCAGTACATAGACACAGGTAATAACCACTGGTCAACATTCGGTCTTCAGGGTAAGAAAGATTCCATGCAATCTTCTGCATGAGTATAAGTGCACTATCAATCAAAAGCACTTATCTTTGACAAAATATGCATATACTTTCAGATAACCACAGTAGGGAAGCTCAAGTAAAATATTAACTACTGAAAATATGTGTTTGGGAGACACTCTTATGAAGCATGAAAATATATCACACACATTTTTCAAAGATTAACCATAATTGGTCTTAATCAGTCAACCTAAAATACAACTCTCCTACTGACTAACCAGCTTGTGCATGAAGCATGACTAAAAAGTAATGACACTACATTTTTGTATGCATTTTGTGGCAGAGATCTCATTATTCAAACTTCATATTAACTAGACCCTTTGCTGCTTCTTAATTTTGTGCTCTCTCTTTGCAGTTTCAGTTTTCATTATATTTTTTCTTACAGTCTAGATAGAAAAAAAGGAAGAATCAGGTTCAAATCTATTAGAAAGTGAACATATCTTATAAAATGGTTTTATTGATAAGAGGCTGAAATCAAGCTCTGAGCATTGTCCTTATTCCCCTCTACTATGGATAAAGAGTTGACTATAGAAGTAATCTTATCTAACCTCAACCTAAAGAATAAGAAATCTTGAAAAGTCCCCCAAAACATAAAATTACCAAACTATTGAAGCAGTGATCAAGAAAAAGGAGGAGGACTGTCTGTTCATGGAGTGAAAATTCACCGTCAGTTTCAGCTAATGCTGCTTTAAGGATGTGCTTAAAAAAGAATGGGAAGTGGTCTGGCTTCTTCTTGAAAGTCTGAAAAGAAAAAGAATAAAAACTCATTTTGAATTGGCTTGCTCAACTTGTTTTTCTCCCTTAAAGAAGCACCAGTAGGTTTTTTTTTTAGGAGTCCAGGACTATGAGAGAGCTGCAGAAACCTTAAGCTAATAAAATAATGGCTTTAATTCCTTTAGTTTTTCTTCTGTGGATTATGCCTAAATTTAGTTTGTCTTTGTTTTCTTACTAAGGTGCTGAAGTGTTTTAATTCCTCTGATTTAAACAAAAGAAACTACATCTTTAGCAAAAATTTAAGTTTTCACACTGTATAATTATAATCTCAAGGACAGCCTCTCCTGGTCTTTACTCTTAACTTGTAAGTAATGTAAATATATTCACGCCTCCTTGATCTACTTTCCCTTCCAGTTACTACCATAGACAAGGGCTCCAAATCTATATTAGTTGTTTCTATTCACTTCTCTAAAACAAACTTTCACCCGTATCACTCCCCTGAAGCTGTTATAGCTGCCAAGCCCAATGGATCCTCACTTCCTTTTCACTGTATTAAATGTTCCTCTTCTTTTGTCTGTTACTTCAACAGCAGTGTTCCTGGGGTCCTAGCCTCAGTCTTCTCTCTATCTCCTATTACTTTATCTACCATATGTTAATGACTCCAAATACACATCTAAAGTCCAGATTTCTCTTATTAGCTCTGGAACATTACATTCCTCTACTAGACATTTTGACCTAGCTATTCCAAAGGCAATTATAATTTATTATGTCCATACTCAATTCAACAGTTTTATATCCTCCAAAGTAGTCTTCACTTCATTATTACCTTGGTAAATGGTACTATCATCTATTATATTAGGTTGCCCAAGACTAGGAGGTTATTGAAAATAATACCCATTTCCTAATGCTACTTCAATCAATTATCAAATCCAATCAATACTACTTTCTAAATCTGTGTATATCCTCTAAATGTGTATTGACATTTCTCTGTTTTAAGCCCTAATCACCAAAATGGTCTTTATAACACACAAACTGACCAGGTTATTCCCTGGCTCAAAAAATGTTCCCTCTTCCTTTCTAAAAAGCTAAGAGCAACTTCAGGAAATCCCTAGTACCTCTCAATAAGACATAAGACAATTTACTATGAGCTCTAACGTGTCCTAAGATGGCAGACTCTTAATGAATATCTGAGAGATATGTCCATAGTTTTATCTTAAAGACTTTAACACCTTCTCACTTAGGAGACCACTTTCTCAGAACAGATTACAAATATCCACATCTTTTCTTCATTTAAAAAAGTCTGACTGGAAGAGAAGGAACTCTTTAATAAAGTGACCACATTATGGTGGGCAAAGTAAACTTAAATTCTGAAACTCTGCTGACCAAGCCTCTGTTGAATTGGTACAAAAAGAAAACATCAGTTCACTAGAAATTCCAAAATGAAAAAAAAAATCTCAAAACAGGGACAAAGAAAAATTGAAATTGCAGTGTAAACATCTGTCTTGACTTTGGAAACACTTCTCTTTATCATCTGTGTAAAAGTGCAAATAGATAGTCCCTATTATGAAACAAGACACTGAAAAATATTATCTCATTTGAGCATTATCTATCTGCACTTATTAATATAGCTTTCACTATATATATAGCTCCTGATGGTGAGTCTTTTTTTCCCTGATGTAAGTCTTTATAACATATATCATTCTTTGGTTCAGCATAAAGCAGAAAAATAACTCTGTGTTCATAACTTTTTAATTCATAGTAAATTAATTTGAAGAAAGTGTTGAAACTGAAAGAAGACATATCTGTCACATATCTATTCTTTTTCTCAATATGTACTTTAATATTGGCTAAAGTTCTGCTCTAAAAGCACATTTATTATCAGTAAAAAATTCTGCTTCCTTGTAATGACTTAAATGGGCACATTACAAAGGGTATGAAATAATTTAAATCAGTTACCTCCCACGCAGGGACATTTTCTCTGAACTTTTCATTCACCATACAGCAGATAGACATTAAATAGGCCTTGCTGGACACCTCTGGAGAATAATTCATCCAGAGGTAATTCTCAAGGTACTGGCTGTAAAGAGTAAAAAGGCACAGAATATTTCATTAGTTATCACTGCTCACTATAATGTATCACTTACCAAAAAAGGCATTTATAACTTTCTGAAAACATTCTGAAAATCTGTATTTATGATTTGAGAATCCTTCACAAATTTACCTGTAATCCAGGTCACTTCTACTTGCTACATACAGAAAACTTACATACAGAAAATATGGCTCTAGAGAATGACAGTCTTATACTTTCAAGTAAGAAGACATCAAAGATTATTGACAGCTGGGCTCCGTGGCTCAGCCTGTAATCCCAGAGCTTTGGGAGGCTGAGGTGATGGATTGCCTGGGCCCGCGGGTTCGAGACCCACTTGGCGAGACTTCATCTCTACAATAAATCAAAAATTAGCCAGCCATGGTAGCTTGTGCCTGTAGTTCCGGCTACTTGGAAGGCTGAGGCGGAAGGATCACCAGAGCCCAGCAGGTCGAGGCTGCGGTGGCCGGGAGTGTGCCACTGCACTCCAGTCTGGGCAACAGAGTTAAGACTCCAACTCCAAAAAAAAAAAAAAAAAGATTATTGACATATATAATTATCACCAACAGACCATTGGATTTTTTTGATCTAAGGCTCTTCATAAAGTGTAAAACAAAAATACCTGACGAACAAAATGATATGATGGGAACTTTCACAGATACACTTATCCGAGACATTAACACTAACTCATACCAAGATGAAATGACATCTGGAAACTAAGGAAGAGACTTCATCAAAAAGAGGTTTTATTTCATTTACAAAGTACCCAACAAAAATCAGTTTTCTACGTAACTGGCATTTTCTCCTCTTGATGCCAAAATTCTTATTTTAAGATTTTAGCGGAAATATTCCTAAACAAATTTAAGTATTTCATTTCTAAAACATAACTTAGCCATCTTTTATCATTCAAGGTAGTTATAAACATTAATTACTACACTAGACTGCAAAATATTCTCAAGCACTAATTTAAAAAAAACAAAAAACAGGACCTCTTGCTCCTGCTGTAAATCACTACATATGCTTTAGCAATATAGTTTTTCTACTTTCTCTTATGCTTCAAGGGTCTACTCACTGGTATTGCCATGAGTCTACATTTAGCAATTCTTGTTTAATTTTCAATCACCTAGCAAGCTGAATAAGTATGATTTTACCCAAAATAATGGTCAAAAGAATCCAAGTGAGAGACTAGATTGTTATTTCATTAATAAAATGAGTGAAGCTTCATTTCACTCCTTTCCTTTTTTGTGTAAATTATGTCCTTTAGAACTTTTGTAAGCAATAATGTGTTGGTGTTACATTATCTTTGGTATTTATTTCATGACAGTTTAGCTGGGTATATAATTCTAGAATGGTAGTAATTTTTTTCTTTGCATGATAATGGAATGAATCATTCTATTATCTTTTCTATAACTATTCTTGAGAAGTCTACAACCAATGCACTTGTCCTTCCTTCTCTTTGAGTTATCTGTTCTTCTCTCTAGCAAATTTTAAGATCTTCCTTGTCTTTGTTGCCCTGTTCAGGATTTGTTGTACTTCTGAAATCTAAGACTCATGTGTTTCATCAACTCTAGAAAATTATTATGATCATCTCTTCTAAACTGCCACTCGCCCATTCTTTCTTCTGAAACTCCTATTAGACCTTCTCATTCTAGCTCCATATCTCTTACTTTTCTATTTTTCATCTTTCTCTTTGCTACTTCATCATTAATTTCCTCAGATCTATCTTCGAATTCATCCTTCTTCTAATTCACTAATTTCTTCTTAAATGTGTCTTACCTGTTAAATGAGTTTTTAAAATTTCAGTAACTTTTAATTCCCATTTCTTCTGCCAAGTCTGTCAATTTTTAGTGTCTCATTTCTTGCTCACATATTCTATTTCTTCTTTTATACCCATAATAATTTTAAGCATAATGAATTGACAGTGTGTATCCATTATTTATGTATCTGAAGTTCTTGGTGGGGGGTAGAGAGAATCTAATTCTGTTCTTTGTTTTCACTCTTGCTTATAGTGGATTATTACCCTAATGTGTTTTGTAATTTGGGAGTATGAACTCATCTTTACCATAGAAATTCTTTATCTATAGAAATTTTTTGCAATATAGTTGCATACACACTTCCAGAGTATATTTGTTTTTGTCATATGTTCCAAGAATATCACTGGCTTGCAACAGTTTTTAATAGCAGTGTCTTGTCATGGGTGTTATCTGACTACAAACAGCAAACTACAAATTCTTTTCATTTTTTTAGATGGGAAATTGAGGCAATGAAAGTCAATGATTTGCCTGAGATGAAGCAGGTATGGTCCTGACTTCAAACTACATGTCTTTTATCCAAACTTAAGGATTTGTTCAATAACTCCCTGATCTCATTTCAGCAACTGCAGCAAATGTAATTGATATATAACAACACCTCCCTCTGATGACCTTTATTAACAGATACCCTTTTGCTATTAAAGTTGCTACCTCACTTTCCACTCTAGCAAGAGATCATCAATTATTCCCTATTACAAACTTTTGACTGGTTATATCCGGAAGCTGGCCCACAAAAAAGTGGCATTCTCACATAGAAATTACATAAAAGTTCCTGAAAGGTAGCAACCCACTTTTTCAGTTATTAAAAATCTTTCACCATCACTGATGCTTTCAACTTTTTGTTGCTTTCTTCCTCAACTCCTGTAATTCTTCTGATTTCTAGACTCTAGAATTCTGGTTAATCCTAATTGCCTATCAGTATCCTCTTGATTTTTTTTGTCTTCTTGAAAAGAGGCATTATATGATGGAAAGGGCATATTTATCTAAAGGCCAGATGCTCCACTTTCTAGCTTCAGTTTTTTTCCTCTATAAAACAAGGAAGGTCTTACTGGTGATACTGTGAGAATTAAGTGAGTTCATGTCATAGTAATAGAGTACTTAGGATACAGGAGGCACTCAACTTACTAGTTTATTCATAACTATACATTTCAATTTCTCTCTATAAAAATGATAAGACCACCTACTTCATGCCTTTTTTTTTTTTTTTTGGTGAAGATCAAATCAGTGTATACAGGGGTGTAATAGTTATTAACACAGAGGCTCTGACCTCTGTATAGAGAAGTGAAAAAACCTTTGGTATCAGACTCTGGTATCCCAGGTGTGTCAATTACTTAACTGCATTACTGTGAACAAATTGCTTTAATTCTCTGACCTCAGCTGCCTCTTCTACTTAATGGAGAGGACAATATTTACTTCACAGGACTGCAGTAAATGCTCTGCATATACAATGTTTAACACTGTAACTAGTATAAGGCAAGTGTTCTGCTCAATAAATGGTAACTATTACTACAATTCAACAATCCTGGCTTTTATTTTTAGCATATGGGCCATACCTGCTTGTAACATAATTTAATGCACTTTCATAATTTAGAAATTGTATGTTCTCTTTTGTCTGAAATATTTATGTTACTAATGGCTAGATCAAAACAACCCTGTCTTGATAACAACATTTTAGGTTGGCAGAACAAAAAAATGGCTATAAAATGCACTCCAATTTACTCCCACTGATCATCAGAGAAACTAAGAGTTCAGAAATTGCTCAGCATATGTTATCTTAACTAATGACATACAAATCAAATGACAAGTTATTGACAATGGGTCATCATCTTTGAAAACAAAGGATATCATAAAAATATCCCAAAATAAGCCAACCACAAAAATACAAGTCTTCACAAATTTAAAATTATTTTCTTAACTACTCACAGAAAATTAAGCTAAAACTTAAATCATATTGTCATCTTTAACTTCATCAAAATGATGCCTTTTAACTCACCTAAACTCCAACAGCATTATCTTTCTAATGGCAAACCTGAAAACATAAAAATAAACAAATTTTAAAATAAAGAAAATATATATTTCAGAATTATTAATACAAACACATTTTGGAATCTTTTTGTTTTCATATTAACTCACATATCAAAATCAATAATATTAGACCACAACTGCCAAAAGCTAGCTAGTCTCAACTTCCTAGGCACTGACAAACATGCTTTCATTACTCAAATGCACATTCTACTAAAGAGTCATGGACACATAGGACACATGTATCTGTATAAAAAAAATGTGGAAATCAGCTTCTTAACGTTAACAATGAACCTAAAATATTAGAATATTGTGGAGGAAATATTATATATTTCCCATTATACTGTCTTTTTTTTAAAATTAGAAAATATAGTTTATTTAGAAAGTCAATTAAAGAGAGAGAAAGAGGAGATTCTCCTCCTCAAGGTAGGGTAGGGGGGCCAAAGCCAGGAAACATGGCAGCGGCCATGGTTCCAAGACAGCATGGCCACAACAGAATTTAGTAAGGCAGTGGCTATATTGTCTTTTTTTTTAATACAGTAGTTTGTTTTATATGAATAAGTAATGCTACAGTCGTGGAGTATTTCTCCAAAGACAGGTACAAATGACCGCTAATTTAATTTTATTATTTTGAAATACTGAAAATAAAATAGCCAGACCAGAACACTCCACTAGATAATAATTTCTAGCTCTGAAAATTGAATGCGTGTGTATTATACATTTATAATATCCCAGGAGACCCTTATCCTGTCAAAATCCGAATCCACTGATTTCTGATGTAATAGTTTCACTGGGCATGCAATGTCACAGAACTTTAGTATAAGTGAAATGAAGGTTTTACTATGCAAACGCACAAAAATAGAAGAACACTGCCAAAGTAGTGGCTTCTATAGCAAGACAGGGTGATGAGTGGATATGACCTCTTGAGTGACACACTCTAGGTTTCCAGCTGCAGATGCTTCACTTGAATTGCATGTTAGACAACAGAATTCATTTAGCACCCACTATGCACAGAACTATACACTTAGTTTCTTCTGCCACAAATAGGACTTCATGAAAAAAGAGAAAACCCCAGCTCATGAGAGAAGACCAGTATCCTAGTCATGATTCAGGGTTACTTTGGCAACATCTTTTAAACATTCTGGGACTTAATCTCCTCATACCTAGAAAAGACAGAGCTGTCAACTTTTCTTTTAGATGACCAGACAAGTAAAAAGTAAGTCTTGCTAGGTCAAGAAAAAGCAAAAGCACTTTGAAAAACACTCAATTCCTTTTCTAGCAATCTTAGTGGTATTCATTAAAAATCTGGAGTTTTATACTTTTGCCAATGAACTCTCTGAGACAGATAAATGCAACAGCCTAACTAAAGGGGCATGTATGTAAGACGCAAAAATGGGTCAGGCCGGGCATGGTGGCTCATGCCTGTAATCCCAGCACTTTGGCAGGCCAAGGCAAGGACTGCTTGAGCCCAGGAGTATGAGACCAACCTAGACAACAGAGAGAGATCTTGACTCCACAAAAAATAAAAAAAGAAGAAGAAGCTGGATATGGTGGCTTTCCCCTATTGACTCAAGAACTCAGGAAGCTGAGGCAGAAAGATCTCCAGAGCCCAGGAGGTCAAGGCTGGGGCAAGCCATGATCCTGCCACTGTACTTCAGCCTGGGTGTCAGAGTAAGACACCAACGAAAAAAAAAAGGTGTAGGATCTAGAGATCTAGACATGATGTCAGAAGAATTTTAAAGATAAGTATGAAAAGCTACAACTAATAACCACAAATATAAATAATTTTAAGGATTTTTTATGGTTATTTTTTAAGTTACCAATATTTACTGAGAGCATGCCTTATACCTGACACCATACCAAGGATTTAACATGCATTTCATTAAATCCTTCCTAAGATGAACAACATGTACAACAAACTGGGTCCATTAATCGTATTGTTAAATCTGATAAGAAAGGGAGGGACATGAAAAGGGTAGTTGCCTTGCTGTTATAACTGTCCCCTGCTTCCTCTCTTGGGATACAAATGTGTAAAAATATGAGGTCTGGAGCTGTGACAGCCCCTTTGGAACCACATAGGAAAAGTTAAAAAAAAAAAATTTAAGAGATGGATAAGGGCATTGACACTATGAATTTCTGAACTACCTGCTTGCAGATTTGTTAACTAGATGACTAAAGAAAAAATAATGCGAGGAGGGGAAGTTAGCTACAAAAGGGTATATACTGTGTGATTCTACTTAAAGTTCAAAAAGAATTCATGCCTGCAATCCTAGCACTTTTTTGGAAGGCCAAGTCCAGAGGATTGCCTAAGTCCAGGGGTTTGAGACCCATCTGGGCAACTTGGAGAAACCTCATCTCTACAATAAGTCAAAAAATTAGCCGGGTGTGGTGGCATGCACCTGTGGTTCCAGCTACTTGGAAGGCTGAGGTGGAAGGATGATGAGCCCAGCAGGTCAAGGCTGTGACAGCCATAAGCATGCTACTGCCCTCCAGCCTGGGTGACAAAGTGAGACTCCTACTCAAAAATAAAAAAAATAAAGTTCAAAGAGAAGCAAAATGATGGTGTTCATTTTGTATACTTACTATTATATATTGTTTTTAAAAAGGAACAAGCAGGGCCTTCTAGAATGCTGACAATATTCTTTTTTTTTTTTTTTTTAGCCTAAGTAGCCTAAATGTATATAGCCTTATGAATTGTCATTATAATTCATAAGGCTATATACATTTCTGTTTTATGTCCTTTTCTTTGTCATATTTCGTAGTAAAAGAGCTTATATGTTTCAAGTAAAAATAAATCCAAACACTTTGACAAAAGTAAATTGCTCTATAAATCACCTTTTTTAAAGCATATAAACCACTTAGGTGGATTAACAATAGGATTAAAAATCATACCAAGGTGTAACACTTATACACTGTTGGTTAGAGTGTAAATTAGTTCAACCTCTATGGGAATTGGAAAGGAGATTTCTCAAAGAACCAAAAGTAGATCTAGCATTTGATCCAGCAATCTCGCTACTAGGTATCTACCTAAAGAAACAGAGGTTGATAAATAAAAAAGACACCTGCACCTGCATGTTTACCACAGGGCAAGTCACAATTGCAAAGATGCGGAATTAACCCAAATGCCCATCAACTGATTAGTGGGGATAATGAAAATGTTGTATATATACACTACGGAATACTATTCAGCCATCAAAAAGAATGAAATATGTCTTTTGCAGCAACTTGGATGAAACTGAAGAACATCATCCAGAAAACCAAAAACCACACGTTCTCACTTATAAGTGGGAGCTAAACTAAGGAACTGCAAAGGCACGAAGAATGATATAATGGACACTGGAGACTTAGAAGGCGGAGGGAGAGGAGGAATGAAGAGACAAAAAATCACCTAATTGGGTACAATGTGCACAGACAGGAGTGGTGGGTACACTTAAAGTCTAGCATCCTTCACCACTATACAACACAACCATGTCACCAAAAACTATTTGTAACCCCAAACCTACTGAAATAAACAACAAAAAAAATCATACCAAAGTGTACTAGTTAAGAGATTTCTAGAGAGCAATGGACTCTGACTTTTTAAGAAAAGAATACTGAATAAGAGTCAAGGAACTGAGATTTAACACTAGCTGTGCCTCTAAATACTGGGAAATATCTTGGGCAAGTTAGCTAACCTCTCTGTACCTTAGTTTCCTCACTTGTAAAACAAGGATAATAATAGTGTGTCATAGGGTTGTTGTGGGAATAAATGAGCTACTATATGCAAGATGTTTCTAACAGAATCTGGCACATAGTAACCACTTAACAAATAACAATTTTAAAAAATATTTTAAGGATCAAACTTGTATAAAAATACATTGAGAAGCTTACCAAATCTGATAATGGCAAAAATAGCAAAAATGAATCAATTGTGTCATTTACCATACACTCCAGGGGTGACTGGGCAACATGACTTTTTAAGAGCTAATTTTCAGGCCAGATACAGTGGCTCATGCCTGTAATCACAACACTTTGGAAAGCCAAGATCGGAAGATTGAGTCCAGGAGTTTGAGAGCAGCCTAGGCAACATAGTGTGACCTTGTCTTTACAAAAAAATTAAAAAATAAGCTGGGTGTGGGGGTACATGCCTGTAGTTCCAGCTGAGGAGGCTGAGGTGGAATGGTTACTTGAGCCCAGAAGGTCGAGGCTGTGGTGAGGAGTGATAGTGCCACTGCACCCCAGCCTGGGTGAGAGAGTGAGATTCCAACTCAAACAAAATTTTTTTAAATCAAAAAATTATATAAAAGCAGAACTAATTTTCAAATCCTAGAAATGACTATTTATATCATAAGACTATTAAGAACTAAGTACTAGCCAGGCTTGGTGGCTCAGCCTGTAATCCTGTGCCTTGGGAGGCTGAGGTGAGTGGATTACCTGAGCTCGTGAGTTCGAGACCCACCTGGGCAACTTGGTGAGACCTCATCTCTACAATAAGTCAAAAAACTAGCCGAGTGTGGTAGCATGCGCCTGTAGTTCCAGTTACTTGGAAGGCTAAGGCGGAAGGATCACCAGAGCCCAGCAGGTCGAGGCTGCAGTCGCCGGGAGCGGCCACTGCACTCCAGTCTGGGTGAGAGTGAGAGTGCAACTCAAAAAAAAAAAGAAAAAAAAAAAGAACTAATTACTTCCCAGATGCCTCCTGGAAAAACAGGCTGATGTGCAAAATATGTATGTTATAAATACCTTGGCGTACAATATTAAGAGTGCCTTATGGCTATAAACCAATAGCATGCAAACAAGCTAATAAATATTACATCAAGCTATTCCCTAATACTGAAGATGCCATGAGCACATAGATCAGCAAAGTAATTTCCTCAGGCACCAGTCTAAAGACCTGGCCATTTAGATTTTTAAACACATATTACAGTTTATGTGTTATAGAAAATGCGTACAAAATTTTTTTTAAATGGCTGTTAAAAGTGCCATGTTCAAGCTGAGAAAACTGAAAAAACTAATTAAAAATTGTAAAAAGTGTCATGATAAATTGAGCCCTGCCAGTAGCAACTACTTTTTTCAGTAAAGTGATCCTAGAATTCATCTACCCACTCATCTTTAGTTTTCTCAGGCAATTTCATTCACACCCACCCTCAGACCAACAAGTCGTATGTCATATATCTGCAAAAATGTCTTATCTTCAGAGAGAATTTGCCTAATTATTCTAATAGCAGCCCCTGTCACTATTCCCTAACCATACTTTATTTTAATTCATAGACATCATGTCACATCTGTATGTTGTGTGCCTCACCCACTAGAAAGTAAGCTCCACAAGAGTAGGGACTGTATCTACCTTGTTCACTGTTGCACCTTCAGCATCAAAATGGTAGTTGGTATAAATAGGCTCAACCAAGTCTCTTCTGAGCTATACACCTAGACACTCAACTGCTTATTCTGCATCTCCATCTGCATGGCTTTTAAGTACCTAGAATTCAAGATATCCAAAAGCGAACAAATGATCCATAACCAATCCTACCTCCAAAAACAATAGCAGAAATCAATAAGAACACCACTAACCAACAAGCAACTTAAGCAAAAAACATCGGGGTCACTTTTAATTCTTCCATCTATCACATCCAACCATCAAGTCTCTTCACTTCTTTCTCAAACTGACACTTTCCATGCAAGGCCTTCTCAACTTTCTACACAAAACCAAGCCACCATTATCTTAAAGGCAATTACTACAATACTCACCTAACTAATTTCCTGCCTTTGACCCCTCCAAATCCAAATTTTCTTTTTCAAATACCACTATTGTACTTAGAACTCTTCTGACTTCCTATTGCTATTCAAATAAAGAACAAATTCCTTAACATGCCTTTTGACCCTGCCTACCTCTACAGGTTCACAAATCAATAATTAAAACAAAACAAACAATCAAAAAACTAGTCTTCTACTTTGACAGTACCATAGATTTGCCTTCACAATATTTAGCAAAATTTACCTTCGAAGACTCAAACGTGTGAAAAAATATAAAATACAAGATCTTATAAAATCTGTAACATTTATAACATGAATGCTTCTATTTCATGTTAAAATTTTCAGTCAAATATTCTTTTACAATATTCACTGGGCACACATATCTACAGATGCATGCATACATGGAAAGATACCAAAGATATATTGTTAAGTATTTTTTAAAAAGCATGATAGAGAATGTAGAATATAAACCTTTTCCTGTTAGAAAAAAACATGGAGGGGAGTAAGGAATACAACAGATGTACACACAGATAAATGAACTAGGGTTAAGGGGAAGAAGATTTACTGAAACTTATCTCTTTCGGTATATTGTTAAAAATAATTTTTGCCATTTCTTTTTTAATATATTATTTTATGCAGTAGTATACATTATGTATGAAATCTATATTTCATTATTTTGAATTTAGTATGCGTTTTACTTTCATAATATTTAAGAATATTTTTAAAAGGTTAATCATAAATGATTTTAAAAATTAGTATTAGTTGAATTTAAATAAAATCTTCATGTTTACTCTCTCACATTCTTTATAAAACTAAATAAACACTATAGGACTTAATTCCTCTAATCTGAGCCAAGAATTAGAAGGTTAATAAATAATTGAACTTCAGCATCTAGATAATAAAGTTTTTCTAGCCACCATCTCCCCTGATGAACAATTCAAAGCAAATGACACACAAAAAAAGGTACAAGTTGTAATCAAAGTTAGGAGCTCAGACGAGATCCAACTTGGTCTACTCCAATCCCAATGTATAAAATGTTAGTTCAAATTATAATACTATAAGAAAATGACTGGCAGTACTGGGAAACTGTTAGGGGAGGGGGGTGGGATTGGTAGTTGAGGGAAACTGCTAGGGGAGAGAGGGGCATACCTCATCAACAAGGGTACCTGCATAATCAATGTTTGTATACCTAACCCTGAATTGTACCCCACATCTTTATAATTTAAAAAATCTTTACTGCTTGGGTACCTCCTTTTTGGTTATCCCTACCTTTCCTCTTTATCCCCCAATCCCTTTCATCCTTTCCATAGGACTCTGGAGCAAGGCCCTTGAAGGAATAATACATCAAAACTTGACTTGCATACTATTCAGAGTTCTGCCCCAAGATGGTTTCTCCATGTCCTTGGTATGTGTTTCTTTGCAGTAGTTGATCAGCTTAGAAGCAAACTGAGTATTATATTAGCCAGTGGAAAACTTAAAATTAAGGAGAGAACTGGTTTTGTAAAGCTGGATGGAAATGACTTTGGGTTACCTACTTTGGGAGAATATCCATGCATTGTACTGCTCTAACAGCATTTGTAAGTCACTCAGCAGTTAATAATAAAAGTCAACTTTGAATTTTGCATATTTTAGACACAGAACAAAAGTAATTTGACGTGTAGGAAGAATTATTTCTCTTAGGTCCAAATTTCTTTTTTTTTTCCTTAGACTCAGGAATGAGTAGGTAAAGAAACAAGATCCTTTTAACCAATAGCAATCTAATTTTTCCCTTTAGTTTTATTGCTGTTACCTCAATCCTCTTTCCTTCTAGAGAGAAGGAAAAAAATGAGTTAATAGGCAAAGCAATTGGTGGCAGTTCTCCTGATGTTACCGTATCTAGGATGTCATTGCCACTGGTCTTCTCAGATCAACCATTCTGCCTGATAAACAGGAAAATAACATGGACAGTCTCACATACAAGCTTCTATGCACACAGCTGAAGGTGCCTACTTCCTGTGAGAGGCAAGGATGTGAGAATGATTTTACAGAACCGAATGACAGTTTAAATTGGGCATCTGGAGGCTATATTCCCATCTCCATTCACCAGGTTCCATCCTCATTTATGATCAAAGAAGGGTATTAAATCTGATCTTGGTGGTTTGTTTCAAAAAGCAATCTTAATCTTTTTTATAAAGTTAAACATACGCTTACCATGCAACCTAGTAATTCCACTCACAGATATTTATACAAGTGAAATAAAAACAGATTCAAAAAAAAATCTGTATACAAATGTTTGTTTGTATACAGTATAGGTGGCTTTATTAATATTCACCCCAAAATGGGAAGAAACATAAATGTCCTAAAGCTGGTGAATGAGTAATCAAAATGTAATATAGTCATGAATGGAATACTACTCAGCCATAAAAAGGAATATGATACACAGTAATATGGAGGAATCTCAAAAGCATTATGGGAAGTGAAAACAGCCAGGCTCCATTTATATGACATTGTGGTAAAAGCAAAACTATAGGGTCAGAAAACAGGTTAGTGCTTGCCAGGAGTAGGGGGTGAGGGGAGTGGTTTTCTAAAAAGGGGTTTGAAGAAATATTGGGGGAAAAGATATAGAACAGTTCTATATCTTGATTGTGGTGGTATTATCAAAACTCACTGAACTGTGCACTAAAAAGGGTGATAAATCATATTACTGTATGAATAGTATACCAAAATTAAAGAAAAAATTGAATGCTAGTAACAAAATCAGCTTTAGCAAGAAAAAAGATACAAATTTATATACAAAAGAAACTCAACTATTGAGTGAACTAATTATTTTAAAAAACAAATACCAATGATTTTATTTTTAATTTTTCAATAGTTTTTATATAGGCTGAGAAGTAGTAGTGAAAGTTATGCATACTGCCCACTCAAAAGAAGAGAGCCCCAATTCAAAGGTACAGAATTTTCCCCAAATAGTGCCATAATTCTACCTTTCAGATTCTGAAGGATTTGCATACAAATTATATCACATGATCCTTAGTACTGCCCTCCGGGGGGTAGGCAGAACAGATGATCTATCATATCCCATTTTATAAATGAGGTGCAGGTTAAATATTTAGCCAGCATTTCTTGATATGCATAGTTCATTTAGTTCAACAAAACTTGACTGACGGTCTAACACTTGTTGGGCCTGTTAAGCAGTCCTGCTCCAGAGGAGCTCACACTCTTGAAATCTCTAAGGAAATCATTACAACTCCAAATAGGTACAACCTGTAGTGGCACTTATGACTAAACAGTCATGTCCTCCAAAATGTCCTCCAAAATTACAGGTGTACATTATTGGAAGAATTAGTATCACAAATAGCATCTTATTTTTTTATTTTTATTTTTTTTGAGTTGGAGTCTCACTCTGTCCCCCAGACTGGAGTACAGTGGCCGCTCCCGGCCACCACAGCCTCAACCTGCTGGGCTCCGGCGATCCTTCTGCCTCAGCCTTCCAAGTAGCTGGAACTACAGGCGCGCGCTACCACACCCGGCTAATTTTTTGATTTATTGTGGAGATGATGTCTCGCCAAGTTGCCCAGGCGAGTCTTGAATCCGCGGGCTCAGGCAATCCACTCACCTCAGCCTCCCAAGGTGCAGGATTACAGGCTGAGCCACTGAGCCCGGCTAACACAAATAGCATCTTAATTAGCATGCATTGATTGAGCATTTAGTATGTATTTGTCATCACCACGTGAGTATTGATTTAGTACAAGTAGACTGCCAACTGTAAATTGTTTGACTTGGGTAGGTATCTTTATTTTTCTAGTTGTAAATTTTCTGTACAGTGAGAGGATTATGCATGTGATCATTAAATCCTGGGTTAGTTTGGAGGCATCAGTGTGAATTCATATTTAGCCTAATACAGATACAGATGGACAAATACAGAAATACTTATAATACATGTTTATTCATAGGCTAGTATACATGTATGTTTCCAGGTTTTGTCCTCTGAAGGGCCTGGAAGCAATGACAACGAGGAGCAATGAGCACACCTAGCACCCAGTTCTTAGTTTCTAATACCATTCAACAATAAAAGTAACCAGTTCTCCTGGAGAAATGGCTGATTCTAGGACTGGGGCAACATATATACAAGATGAGTCTCGAGCATCTTGTAGTACCAGAAAGTGAAGACGTGCTTTTAAAAGAACAAAACTAAACAGCAGCTATATATCAAAATGACACAGGAGCCAACCAAAAGAACTCCCAATGAATGGCTAAGGCTGGGATCATTTGAAAAATGAAGTAAATAATTCAGTGTTTGATTATAATCTGAATTAAAAATAAAATTCTTGAGCCTATACTGATAAAAATAAAGGATTGAATAACAAGTAAATGGAGAATAATTCTTATACTGACGAATTAAAAAGAAAAAATTATGTAGGTACACTGCCCTCAAGAAGATGGAACATTATTCTCCTTAAGTGTGAGCTGAGCATAGTAACTTTCCTTCAAAGAGTACAGTATGGAAAGGGGGGGAGAAGAAAAAGTTTATGGTGGAAAAACCTGACAAACACTACCTCAACCAGGTGGTCAAAGTTAACATCATTAGTAATAAGTTATTAGTAGCAAGCACCCTTGATATGATATGATGAAAATAGCACTTTATTTCTGAGATCTTCCTCCCCAGAACCCATAGCCCCAGCCTAATCATGAGAAAAAATATTGGACAATCACAAATTAAAGGATATTCTACAAAATACATAACGCATATTCCTCAAAACTATCAACATCATCAAAAACAGGGAAATTCTGAGAAACTCAAAATCTAGAGGAGCCTAGTGATGGTTAAATGTAATGTATCCTGGATGAAATCCAGTGACCCCAAAAAAAGAACATTACGTTCAAACAAAGTAAGTCAGAATGGTTAAAAATGTGCTAGCAATAATTACCAAAGCCAAACTCATGAGGACTCTCTGGGAGGCCGATTTTACTTCTCGCTAATGATTAAGAGGTAAAATAATAGGCTGATCAACAGAAAGGCTCAGCAATACTTGACAGGGCTAGGGCTGAGAAAAAAATGGCTGCACTACTGTTAGGATTATTTTACCAAGTTCTTCTAAGATTCTTGGGGTTTCTGCCTTCCAGAGATATAACAGTTAAATATAAAACGGAATCCTGAATCCAATCCTGGAACAGAAAAAGTAAATTAGTGGAAAAAGTAGTGCAATTTGAATAAGGACGGTAGTTTAATTAATAGTGTTAGATCAGTGTTCATTTCCTTATTTTAATCTTTGTTACAATGTTATATGACATATTTCCTTTAGGGAGCCTGGGTAAAGGGTGTGTGGGAACTCTACTATTTTTGCAACTTTTCTGAAAGACAAATCATTTCAAAATAAAAAGTTTTAAAAATTAATAAAGTAATGAAAAAACAAAATATATGAGGAAGTCCAATGCCATATTCTACTCTTCAAATGAGAGAATGCCTACCCAAGAAAACAGAGAAAACAGAGCTCTGAAAAAGAGTCGTAAAATAAGTTGATTTAAAAACATCAAGGAGGGGAAGATGCCAGTTTGAACACACCCCAGCTCCACAACACTCCCACTCATACCCACACAATTTTCACAAGTCAGAGCTGTTAGTACTGGCAGATAATGGAGTACAATAAAGACCTCAGGATTAGTGGGAGGCTTGGCAGAGCCAGTTTGGCTTCATTTGGCTAAATTAATCAATCTCCAACCTGATGAGGCATCAAAACTACCTGCAGGGCCAAACGTACGAATTGCTAGGCTATGTGCCCAGAGTCTGTGATCCAGTAGGTCCAGGGTGTGGCCTGAGATTCTTCTGTCAAGGGCCAGGTGATGATATTTCTGGTTCAAGGACCACATTTTGAGAAATACTGGGCTATGCAAGAGTCTGGAGGCCAGTATTGGAGATCCCCAATAAAAGGCATTTTGTCAAAAGGAGTTTAGCTGACTCTCAGAACCATGATTGTCTCATTCCTCCGAAATAAAAACAGAACCAACCAGGACGTGGGACAAATCTCTCCCATACAGAATTCCAAGTAATTTATGTAGATATTGCCCCCTCAAGGAGGTAGAACATAACTCTAGGCCTGTGACCACTTACCCTGAGAAAGGCCAGCTTGCAGGTTTGGCCTATAGATGGTACCTGGGAACTTTGATTTGGGGAGGATTCTTATCACCCTAACTGATGAGAGTGGCTCAACTATGTCTAAACTTTTGATACAAACAAACAGTGTGGCTTATGCTAAACACCTGCTTTCCTTCTGGGAGTCTGGAATTTTTGATGTGTGTTAAGCAGAGGGATCTCATGTGATTAGCCCCTACTAAAAGCCTTGCCACTAAGTGGAGAGATGTGACAATTTTATGATATCCTCTATTTTTTTATAGGAAAAAAAAGAAGCTAGGTAATTAGCTGTGAGGAAAGGGGACGAAGTGAGGCTTAAGCAGGTAGGAGGTATGCAATAATCAACTAGAAGAGTGGGACAGATAATTGACTAGAAAAAAATGAAGTTTGGTTAGCAGGTAGCACTGAAGTCCTACTTATGCTTGGTGGTTATGAATTTAAGACAATGTAACTCACCATTGTGGCATTTTTCTCGTGACATGTGTAGCTGTTTTGGTGCAGGCACATAACCAAAGGTGAAGTTTAGCCAAGCAAGTATGGAGGAGGGCAACAAAGGAGTTGAGTGTGTGTGGCAGAGTGTGATTATAATGTTAGATCATGGATTTTATTTTATTTTATTAAATATTTATTTATTTGTTTGTTTATTTACAAGTTGAAGTCTCACTCTGTCACCCAGGCTGGAGTGCAGTGGCACGCTCACAGCCACCGCAGCCTCACTCTGCTGGGCTCAGGTGATCTTTGTACCTCAGTCTTCCAAGTAGCTGGAACCACAGGTGTGCACCACCATGCCTGGCTAAATTTTTGATTTATTGTAGAGACAAGGTCTTGCCAAGTTGCCCAGGCTGGTTTCGAACCCCTGGGCTCAGGCAATCCTCTCACCTCAGCCCCTCAAAGTGCTGGGATTATAGGTGTGAGCCACTGGGCCCGGCATTTTTATTTTTCATTTTTGAGTCAGGGTCTCACTCTCTTGCCCAGTCTGGAGTGCAGTGGCATGATCATGGCTCACCACATCCTTGAACTCCTGGGCTCAAGCAGTCTTCCCTCCTCAGCCTCCTGAGTAGCTGGAACTACAGACTGCACCACTACTCCTAATTTTTTTATTTTTTTGTAGAGAAGAGGTCTTGCTGTGTTGCCCAGGGTGGTCTTGAACCCCAGGGCTAAAGCAATCCTGCCTTGACCTCCCAAAGGGGGGTTACAAGCAGAGCATGGATTTTAAACCAGGAGGGCTAGAAAAGGAAGACAGAACAGCTTGATGGAAGCCCAGTGGAGTCAAAGAACTGCTGGAGTTAGAGTATCTGAGTTAATGAACCGAAAAGGTAAGGGATAGTATCCGAAAGTGGCATGCTTGAAATTGAGATTTTAGTGGTGGTATAGTTATTAGCAATGATATTGGCTTAGATGGCTTAGATATAACCATGGTATGGGTGTAAGTAGATGAGATGAGGTAGGTCATAAAATCACTGGAGTAAGAAGGTCATAGAAAAAAATCATTGGAGTAAGAAGGCCAAATGGTGGCAGAAAGTATTAGAGGTTTGCCTCAACATTCATTCTCTCTTCCTTATTAATAACAAAACCGCCATTTTTACCTGGGCACATTGCCTCTCTATATAAAGACATATTTCCTAGCCTCCCTGGTAGCTAAATATATGTGACTAAGTTCTTCCATTGAGATCTAAGTGAAAATGTTATATGGAACTCCTGTTAAGTCTTCTTAAAAGAAAAGGAGTATGCCCTTCTTACATTTCTCTTTCCTTTTGTGCAGAATGCCAGTATAATGGCTGGAGCTGCAGCAGCTATCTTGGACCATGAGGTATAAACCACATGCTGAGTGAGGATAATGGAGCAGAAAGAGGAGCTGTGGAGCTGTTATATCATCTCAGAACTATCTACTTGAAGACTTTTTTTATATAAGAGAAAAATAAACTTCAGTCTGGTTTAAGCCATTGTTTGGAGTTTTTTGTTATATGTTGCTGAACCTCATCCTAATACATTAGATTGGTGAAAGTGTTACCTACATAGATGTTAACATCAACTACAGAGTAGATATGTATTATAAAGAGGCAGAGAGCTTGGTGTTGAAATTATCACTGAATGAAGGGATGTAAGCAAGTCTGTAAATAACCAGTTGGGAGTGGTTATGGGTGCTTCAAGGAGCTGGGGAATATGAGAAAACAAGGAGAAACAGCAGTGAGGATCAGGGCAGCATGAGGACCAAGGAAGATATTGTTTCTTGTGTTAAGATCCTGACTCAACCGGGCCTGGTGGCTCACACCTATAATCCCAGCACTTTGGGAGGTCGTGGTGAGAGGATTGCCTGAGCCCACGGGTTCGAGACCAGCCTGGGCAACTTCGCGAGACTTCATCTCCACAATAGATCAAACAATTAGCTGGGCGTGGTGGCACATGCCTGTAGTTCCAGCTACTTGGAAGGCTGAGGTGGAAGGATCACCTGAGCCCAGCAGGTCAAGGTTCTGGTGGCCAAGAGTATGCCACTGCACTCCAACCTGGGTGACAATGAAACTCCTCAAAAAAAAAAAAAAAGATCCTGACTTTCTAAGTGCTATATTTGATTGAGGAAATAAGTTACAGACAGGACATATTGCTTGTGTTTCAAACCACAACAAGACCTTAGAGATAATATACTGGCTCAGATCAATGATTCAGAATGTTTTTAGGAAGAACACACTTGCCCTACAGATATTTTAGAACATTAAACACCCTTTAATCTCCTTAATTACTTTATATTATTCACTATTTTAATTATTTAACATTATATATTTTACCTCCCATGTTGAATTTATTCATTTAATTAATTAATTATTAATTTGCAAGCTCTTGCTATGTTCTGGGCACTGCATTGGGCAGGAGGAACACACAGATTAAGTACAAAGTATCTTCCTTCAAGAAGTTTACTAGTTCAAAGAAGAAACAAATGAGAGAACCAATAGTTATATGAGGGGGGACCCCCCAAAAATTTAACTTTTGGAAGGCAGGCCCCTTGTAGAAGCTTCCCCCATTAAGTAAGTGTTCTAAGAGCCCACCAGCATCAGTGTACCAGCTAGTGTTGTGAGAGGCTGCAGTGGTGTTTTTTTGTTTGGGTTTTTTTTGGAGATTGTTTCAACATGTTTGCTGTTTGCCCGTTTCATGATGGATGATTTACACAAACAACCTCCCCATACCACACTAAGTGCTCAGCAGTTTTCAGCCAAGAACAGCATGAACCCCATGCTCTACCCTCCTTATTCACCCCATCTTGCCCCAAGTGACTTTTTTTTTTGTTTCCCAGGATGAAAAAAGTCCTCAAAGACTTTTTCTGATGTGGCAGAGATGAAACAAAAAATGGCAGAAGCACTAAAAGGAATCCAAATTGACAAAAACTATTTTGAGCAATGGAAAAAGCATCTCGATAGGGATATTGCATCAGAGAGTACTTTGAAGGTGACTGAAGTTTAAACATGGAAGAATAACTACACAATTTTTTATAAATAAATTCCAGGTTTTTTATGGATCCATCCTCGTATAGTGTGATAAGGGTATTCATTCAGTTTAACTGAAAAATACACCAGGTACAAAGAGAGCACAAAGGAAGGTCACCTGTTTCATACTGGGGATCGGGAAGATATTCCTGGAAGAGGTAACAGATGAACTGAATTGTGAGAATCGAATAGGTGCTAGCCAGCTGGGCAAGTGGAGAATTTTTCAAGAGGAGAGTATAGCACAAGTGTGTGTGTAGAAGCATGGAAAAACTTGGCACTTTGGGAAATTCCAAATAGGCAGTCTAGAAGATGTTTATATATTATGTTACTCTTAACAAAAAGTAACAGGGCACAGACCCATTATTAAGTAAAATTGCTTATTTATTAATGTACTTGCCATTAACATACCATAAATTGTGCTAGTGGGAACTACTGGCTTAATGTGCTTAGCTGAAAGAAAGAACTTATCTAAATTATCTTAAGGAATTGTGTTGGCTGGACTCGGTGGCTCAGCCTGTAATCCCAGCACTTTGGGAGGCTGAGTTGAGTGGATTGCCTGAGTCCGCAGATTCGAAACCAGCCTGGGCAACTTGACGAGACCTTGTCTCTACAATTAAAAAAAAAAAAAGTTAGCCAGGCGTGGTAGCATATGCCTATAGTTCTGGCTACTTGGAAGGCTGAGGTGGAAGGATCACCAAAGCCCAGCAGGTTGACACTGGAGCATCCGTGAGAGTGCCATTGCACTCCAGCCCGGGTGACGGAGTAAGACTAATTAAAAAAAAAAAGTTGTGTCTTTTGACCTTGTATCACCATTTCACCTCCTCTACAATTGTAGTCTATACTTATTCAGCAAAGAAAACAACATTACTGTGTTAAGTTACATTATGCTTTATTAGATCAAATTAATTTGTAGAGTAATCATGGAAAAGCATAGTAACTTAAATGGATGACACTAGCCAATATTTCTCCTTTGAGAAAACTTCACCAGATGGTAGCTCTGGGTCAAATCTTGAGCCAAAAATACTCTTTTAATACTTTTTTTAAAGACGTTTTAATTATATAATAGTTTTAGATTTAAGAAAAGTTGCTTTTTTGGTGTGGCTTCCTAAAGATCTAAAAATCGGCCTCCCATACAACCCTGCAATCCCCTACTGGGAATATACCCAGAGGAACTCAA
>CAUYQG010214413.1:0-10726 GCA_963574415.1 Tarsius wallacei | reverse complement strand
CATTATATTCTTACACACAGGTAAAGAAATAGTTATTTCTAACTGACATTGAATAACCATCCAAACCATAAAGTTCTCCATAAGTTTTAAAATGGACTATTTCTCCATGATCTTTGTACCAGTAGCTCTCTTTGTCACATGATCTATTATAGAGTTCTCAATATGATATATGCATTCAGACCCCCTTATTCACCGCTTCCTTAAATATCTTCTCCTATTCCTTATCACAATACTAATCCTAGTTACCGCTAACAACCTCTTCCAACTCTTCATTGGCTAAGAAGGCGTCGGTATTATATCCTTCCTCCTTATTGGCTGACGATACGGATGAATAGATGCAAATACAGCAGCCTTCCAAGCAATCCTATACAATCGCATTGGAGATATTGGGTTTGTTCTAGCTATAGCATGGTTCCTAATCTATTCTAACTCATGAGAACTCCAACAAATAATTAGCCTCTACTCAAACTCTAATACTCTTCCTGTAGTTCTCTTTCTTTGTTGGATCTTTACCTGGTTTGGGTATCAGTGTAATGTTAGCTTTATACAATGATTTGGGGAGAATTCCATCTTTCTCAATTGCCTGAAATACTTTTAATAGGCTTGGTATCAGCTCCTTCTTGTACATTTTGTAGAATTCTGCTGAAAAGCCATCTGGTCAGGACTTTTTTTGGTAGGTAGCTTCACTGACTATTTTAAACCCACTATTGAGATCTACTGCTCAGAAAAAAGATTCCTTTCAAAATATTACTGTTTAATGACAATGTACCTAGTTACTCATGAACTCTGATGGTGAAGTACAAGAAAATTAATGCTGTTTTCATGACTGCTAACAAAACATCCATTTTGCAATTCACGGGTTAATGAGTAATTTCAACTTTCAAGTCTTATTATTTAAGAAATACATTTCGTAATGCTATAGCTCATAGATAATGCTTCCTCTTATGGAGATAAGCAAAATAAATGGAAAATCTTCTGGAAAGGATTCACCATTTTAGATGCCATTAAGAACATTTGTAATTCATGGGAGGATGTCAGAATATCAACATTAATAGGAGTTTTGAAGAAGTTGATTCTAGCCCTCATGGATGAATTTGAGAGGTTCAAAGACTTTAGTGGATTAACTATGAGTGTAGCAAGAGAACTAGAACCAAAGATGTGACTGAATTGCTGTGATAGCATGATAAAACTTGAATGGGTAAGGATTTGCCTCTCATGGATAAGCAAAGAAATATTTCTTGAGATAGGGTCTACTCTTGGTGAAGTTGCTGTGAACATTTTTGAAATGACAACAAAGGATGTCTAATATTACATAAAGTTAGTTGATAAAGCAGTGGCAGGGTTTGAGAGGATTGAGTCCAGGTTTGAAAGATGTTATATTGTAGGTAAAATGCTATCAAACATCATCACATGCTACAGATAAATCTTTTCTGAAAGGCAGAGTCAGTTGATGTGGTGGATTTCATTGTTGTCTTATTTTAAAAAATTTCCACAGCCACCCCAATCTTTAGCAACAGCACACTGGTCAGCAGCCATGAACATTGAGGTAAGACCTTCCGTCAGCCCAAAACTTAAGATCCCTTGAAGGCTAAGATGATTGTTAGCATTATATGCCTGTATGTGCTTTTTTTTTTCCTCAAATATATTATTTATTCTTCAGGAGAAATATATTCATATATCTATGTTATCCTCCAGGAAACAGGCCCTCAAATATTAACCAATTACCTCAAGGGTTGGCTACTGAGAGGAAAAAGCTGAGATCCCAAATATGTCTTAGTTGACTCAAGTCCTAGGCCTTTTGTATTACACATGTTGCCCTTTTCAGAATCCTTAAAACTTTAACTAGGCAGAACACAGGCAGAGCTAGGCAGTTGCTAGGATTGTGAAACTGGTACATTTTATTCTTTGAAATGTCAAACTCAAAGACTGCATCTCAATTTAGTTCCAAAAGCCTTCCCTAAGAGCCTACTTTTTGCCTGAGTGTTAGAGAAATAGAGATAAATTAAATCAGTCTCTGTCCTTAGGAAGCTCACAATTTAGTAAAGTATCTTTCAAAATATAGTCTTTTCAGTCCTGAAGTTCATTCAACATTATTTAACAGGTATTTACTAAGGAAAAACTTTGTGCTGGGGACAAAGTATACATCAGTAAATAGAATATATATAACTTCTTCCCTCATGGACCTTCTGATCTAATGGTAATGACAGAGAGTACACAAGTAAGCAATTAAGTACATATATAATTTAAAAACTTAATGTACGCTATGATAATGTATCATGTAGTGCTAGAAGATAACATAAAGGACATAGATGATATGTTCAAAGGAAGCCTCTCTGTGGAGTTGAAATTTACTCTGAAACTTGAGTTGAAATTTACTCTGAATGATTAGAAGTAGGGAAGTGAAAAGCACTGAAGATCATGCCAAGTAGAAGGAAGAGAATGGTTGAAAGCCTCTAATGGGAAAGACATTATATATTTCAAAGAACTGAAAGCAGAAATGTAATAGAAGATGATGCTAGGGAGAAAGGCAGAACTGAAGTTAGATAGGGCTCAAAATTCACTAAAAGACATTGAAGACCATTTTTTTTAGTGGGAGGGGCTTACATTTTTGCAAACTGATATTTTTTTCAATGTATTGACTTCTATGGAGAATAGACTATAGTGGACTACTGTAGAAGAGAAGAAATTAGAAAGAAGGCCAGTACACTAGTGAGATAACAGTGACTTAGAGTAGGATGGGTTCCAGTAGAAATGAAAAGAATGTAAAGGACTTGAGTATGGACTGGAAGTAAGATTATTGAAAGATAAATTGGATTTAAGAATGAAGGAGAGTGATAAATCAAGGTTGAGTCTAGGTTTCTGGCTTGGGCAACTGGTTGAATATTATTGTCATTGATTGCATTAGAGAATTATTGTTTAGAAATAGGGTTTCACTCCATTTACCAGGCTGGAGTGCAGTGACATGATCATAGCTCACTGCAACATCAAACTCCTGAGTTCAATCACTCCTCCTGCCTCAGCATTCTGAGTAGCTGTAGGTGTATGCCACCACACCCAGCTAATTAAAATAAATTTTTTTTGTAAACATGGGTTATCACTATGTTGCCCAGGATAGTCTTGAACTACTGGCCTCAAGTTATTCTCCTGCCTCAGCCTCCCAAAGTATTGGGATTACAGGCATGAGCCACCACGCTCAGTCTGAATTAGGGAATTTTGAAAGACCAGGAATGTGAGTGGAATAGAAAAGTGGACACTTCTATTTTGTAAATGTAAAGTTTTAGATAGTTGTGAGATTTCTAAGGGAAGATATCTAGTAATCTTTTGGATATATAAGGCTGGAGTCCAGAGGAGAAGTTTGAGCTAGAGACATACATTTGAGATTGTCTGCACATAGACTATATTTAATACCTACACTATATTTAATGCCTATATTTGGAAGAGAAAACCTAGAAAAAAGGGTGGAGCAAAAAAGAATAGATGGCATGGGTTCAAACCCTGAGAAATTTTCTAAGTTAGAGACTGGTTAGAAAAGAAGAGACTCACATAGAAATAAAAAAAAGTAAGTGGCCAGAGGTAGGGGGAAAACTAAGAGAAGAGTGGACTGAATTGTCATTGAAAAATAAGCAGCACAAGCAGCTTGCAGATGCAGAAGTTTGGCCGGGAAGAGAGCAGAAAGATGGGTAGTAACTGGCAGTGGGTGGAGTGTTGAGTCATGGGGTCAAGGTTATTTGCTAAGGGTAATGATCCAGGAAAACATTGGTATTAGAGACACAGAAGATGGCAAAAGAGCATAATCCTTGAGCAAGTGAGAGGCAGAGGATATAGAGGACACAATAAGGGCCTTTGTTGTAAAGAAGGACAACTTTATCCATGGTAACAGGATTATAGAAAGAGACATAGGAATGTTTCTAATTTTGGTTGTGGCAATATGAGGATGTTCCTGTCTGATGATTCCTAAAAATGGAAAGCATTTGGTGAGGTTACCCTCTAAGAGTGATGGTGAGGGAAAAAGAACAGTGGTTTTCAAGAGATAGAAGGTCTGAACTTGGTTGGTTGTTTGTTTCATTTCATTTTTTCTTCAGAGAAAAAAAAAAGAGAGAAACGTACTTACTAGAATAACCTTGTAGAATTGCTGAGCAGTGATAACAACAGTAGCTTGGGGATTGGGATCATGAATTTAAAGTTGAAAAGTTCACTCACAAAGCTACTCTATGAGGTGGATACTATTATTACATTATTCAGAGCGCGAACATTGTTTGGGAGGAAGAGAGACTGGAGAAGATGAGAGATTAGATTAGGGGATGGCCCCAGCCAGGAAGTCAGGTGAAGACAGATGGCAGAGGAATTCTGGATTTCTAGTAGGAACTGAGGGAAATTGGTAGGTGGGGTATGGTAGGATCAGCAGTAATGGACCATCCAGTTGAGGTGGACAATGGACACTAGTACTAGATTTACCAGGTGAGTGACAGCTTCCAAAGCAGCGTTTCTCTCAGCGAGCAGAAAGGTTATAGCTAAGATGACTGGGGACTTTCTTCTTCCTATCCAGGGAAGCAAAAGGTGATCCTGACAAGGGGAGAAGAGAAGTTGGGTTCTTCTTATCTGTCCCCTAACATTACTGTGTTCAGAACAGTTTTTTATTTCAATAGTTTAAGATTATAAGACTTTATGTAAAGTTTTTCAGAAATAGAAGTTTGCTTTAAAATTATAATGGGATATTTGAAAAAAATATCTAGAGGGTCAATTAATCTTTTTTTTTTTGAGTTGGAGTCTCACTCTGTCACCCAGACTGGAGTGCAGTGGCTGCTCCTGGCCACCGCAGCCTCGACCTGCTTGGCTCCGGCGATCCTTCCGCCTCAGCCTTCCGAGTAGCCGGCACGCGCTACCATGCCTGGCTGATTTTTTAAATTTTATTCTAGAGATGAGATCTCACCAAGTTGCCCAGGTGGGTCTTGAGCCCGTGGGCTCAGGCAATCCACTCACCTCAGCCTCGCAAAGCACAGGATTACAGGCTGAGCCACCGAGCCCAGCTGGGTCGATTAATCTTAAGGATATTTTTCAGATAGGGAACTGAATGAATGACCTAGAGAGGGGGTGGTACTTGCTGAAAGTCACACAGTGAGTTCATGGTAGAACCAGGTGAACTCCTGTCTCTCAATTTAGTGCTCTTCACCACACCTGCTGGACCCAAGTGTAGGGCCTTAAAAAATGCTCTAGGGTAAATAGTGTAGCATGCCTCTGCCCAGCTCTCACCCCTTTTCTGTCTCTAGCCTATCTCCTGCTGGAAGTCCACACCTGGGGTTTTAAAAAAATCATGTTATGTTAATTATGCCATAACCCCGTCTCTGCTGACTGTATTCTATTAAGAAATCATTCACTGTTTTGTCAGTAACCCTGGGTGTCCTCTCCTGACAGTGCAGAGAAATGAGGCCTCCCAGCATTCTTTGCTCACCCTGGCAGCAATACTAGATCTTATACTTCCAGAACTATATGCAGAAAGTATTACAGATGGGTGTCAACTTACAGTGGGGTTACATCCTGATAAACCCATTGTAGATCAAAAATATAATCAGTTGAAAATGCATTTAATACACATAATCTACCAAACATCATGTATAGCTTAGCCTATCTTAAATGTTCTCAGAACACATATATGAACATACCATTGAGCAAAATCATCTAACGCAAACCTATTTTATAATACAGTGTTGAATATCTCATGTAGTTTATTGAATAGTGTACTGAAAGTGAAAAACGGAAGGGTTGTGTAGGTACTCATCATTAACACACACAACTGAAACTACCAGCATAAATAGGTCCAGGACAACCAGGGACTATCTATATATCTTTTAATCCATTCCTACCACTTCCTTTTCCTTTCTTCTCCACTTGCCCCATCCCTAAATTTCTGTTCATTTGTTTTGAATTACAAGAATTTCATCTTTTGTTTCCTTGTCATCCTGTTGTAGGTCATGATCTTAGGATTTCATTTTCTATCCACCAGTAGTTTATCATAGTATTTTTCCAAATAAAGAAATTCTCTTCTCAAGAAGAAATGGTGCTAACTATTGAAAGAGGTCTCTTATTTTGTTAGTAAATTTATTCTTGGTTATAAGTGAAAGAGAATAACAAAACATGACAATGATGTTATTGGAAGGATTTTGAGGTCTTTCCATAGCATGTAAAGGAAAGTTGAGAAACAAAACTTTGAGGAAATCCCCCAAGAACCCTTTGGGGGAATCTCAGCAGTATAAATTCATGGAATGCCTACTTAGATATTAATGTGAATATGACTCAGTGTCAAAAAAATGAGCCTTGCTTCTCCATTTCTGGATTCAAGTTTTTCAGAGATGGACACTGATTGTCCTGACTTAGTTCAGATATTGACTTAGTTCAGTGAGCTATGCTTAGGGCAGGATCATGTTGAATAGACAAGGCCATGTGCCTAGTCCTGAATAGTGGTGCCATTTCCAGGAAATGCAGAATTGCTGAGGATTCAGTACCCAACCCAAGCAGTATCTTCCACATTTCTTCTCTTAGGATTAAATTTAAAGGTAGCACTCTTCATTCACTCAAAAGCTATTCATTAGGAACATGCTAGAAGTGGGTATTGGGTGCTAGTATACAGAGACTAATACAAATGTGTGTTCTGGAACTCAGTGGTATTACTGCTAGTGATTGGAGTGAAGAGCACATGTGAAGTATGCCTGTGTGATTTAAGCAGGAAGGTAAAACTCTTTTAGTAAAGATAGTGTTCAAGAGAGAATTAGCAACACACATTACCCATTGTTATGGACATCTCTGGAACGTTACATAGTCCTCCAGTCTTCCAGAATTGCTTTGAGAGCAGCCAGCCAGCACTGGGGGCCATCACCAAAGAAAGAGATATATTGAATCTACTGTGGTTAGGTAAACTGAACTCCTAGATGAGGCTGTGAAAGGTATGTTTACAAGTTTTGTTAATCTATTCTCACTTAAGAAGTAGTTTTAGGTCCTCTTTCCATTTTAAAAGGATTTTTGTATTCACTTATCCTTTCTATAAAAAAGGAGAGATAGCCAGTAGTTATAATTTCGCCCTTGGAGTTAATCAGGAGATAAAAAGAAAAGAACGCAGTAGCAATAGAATTATTATCATACAAATGAACATTTATTGAGAATTTATTGTACCACACACTGCACTAAGAGTTTTTCATACATTTACACATTTTATCCTTATAGTAATTCTATGAATTAGGTACTCTTATAAAGTAGATATTCTTGTTACTTCACTTTATGAATAAGGAAACTGTAGCTCAAAGAGATTGAAGAATGTCCCCATGTTTCACAGCTGCTGAGTGGCAGAGTCACCATGCAGACACAGGTCTCACTTATCCAAAGCTTGCACTCGTTATAATTATGCTAAGATGCTCCCATATTTTTCCTAAAGTATTGCTAGTGCAAAGAGTATGGTATTGGGACCAGGATATCAATATATCTGGATTCTAGTCCTAACTCTCCACCAGCTCACTTTGTAACTTTAGGTAAGCTGTTTCTTCTCTCTGAGACTCACTTTTCTTGCTTATAATAGATGCGGCATGAACAAATCTCTAAGAACCCTTCCAGTGACAAGGTTTGATGATCCTATAGACTCTTAGAGGCCTCTTAAATAAGTCTTGTGGTTTCTTGCTGTTCACAAACCCTGTGCTTGAGAAAGGTCCTTGAAACTGATTTTTGGGAACATAATTCTGCAGTTCCATTTCACTGCACTTGCTCCATTCAGAGAAGGTTTACAAAGGCCGCTTCTGTCTTGCCACCTCGCAGCAATTGCTTACATCAACCATTCAGTGCATAGTAGAGAGCTATACTCTTAATGTCAATGCCTAAAATAAATAAATAAATACATGTATAATGTTGCTCTGGTCCTGGTAAATTGCATTCCACTTAAAATAACAAATCAATATCAGCAAAATATTTAATACTGGTTTGGAGCAGAAGGTCTGGACTGCAGATTGAAATTCAGATAGCTGGCAGACAGCCCATTTTCCATATAGGAAATGTGATATGAACCTCTAGCTCCAGGCAGATTCTTGTGCGGGAAGAAAGGTAAACAGGGCAGTCTGTGGTGCCTTTTATTTTGCAAACAATAGGAAAAACTATCTCAGACATATTTGGAGGTAAATATTTGGTCATTGCAAAACTATAACAACTGTTTTCATGTCTGTAGGGCCCTCTGGAGCTCACTCAGATCCAGAGTGGCCTACCATAGGAGAGGACATTTGAAATTCCCTGAGCTTTCTTCCTGTGGCTTGCAGATTTGGCCTGAGTGCATGAGAGGCAACAGAAATGCAACAAAAAAAGCCCTTGGACTTGGATTCAGAAGACCTTGGGTGAACTCCAGCTCTGCCAAGGTTAAGCTCTGTAAATTTGGGGAAGTTACTTAAATTTTCTGTTCTCCACTCTTCTTCCATTGTAAAGTGAAGACAAGGATCCAAGGGATTAGTGCTAAGATTAAATAAAGAGAAAAGGAGAATAAATATTTATTAAAGCATCTTCTATATACTGATGTTTTTCTCTACTTTCCTGATTTGTGACATAAAATAATTATTCCTACTTCTCTATTTACTGTATGATGATTCTTATTCATTTTATAAAAATGAATCATATTCTTCCCTCAAGGAGATTCAGTCAAGAGTGGGGTTTAAATACACTACCAAAAAAAATTAAAATAAGACTTAGAATGCCATACTCCAGGTACAGGGGAATATGGAGACACAAAAGAATGAACACTAAATTGTCTAATGGGACTCAGAAAATTCCTCCCAAAGGAGGAATCAAGGAATCAAGGGAGAAGATGCTTAAAGCAAAGGCATTGGAAGAATCAGGATGACCACTGGCCTGGAGGTGTGCCAGTGGCATCTTCCTAGTACAATGAGGAATCCCCCAGTAGGCTGAATGTGGGTCAGTGGAATGCCTTAATAATCTGATTATTAAGGTATTTGAATGTCAAATTCAAACTTTATTGTATAAGTAATAGAGATTCACACAGTTTGGTTTCATTGGAAGAGGGATTACAATGAATGTGCATCATAAATAGGTGAATGGCAGAAATTGAGGGATCTGGAGATTAGAAGTCAGAAGAACATCAGTAAAATATTACATGTTTTGCTGAATGATCATTTGCAAGTAAGTGACTTAAACTTCTTGTATATAAATTTCCCTAGGCTTTTAAGTGGAGAGAATAAAATCTTAGAGAAACAAGTGCCAGTTACCAATTCCACAAGGATTTTGGGGGGATATCCTAGGGGAAGAGCCTTCTGTTAGGAAATTAATGTAGAGATGTGGGGTTGGGAATAGAGAATGGAGGAGTGAGAATCTTGACTCTTTAAAGGTTGATCTAGCATGCCTTAGAACTGTAGGATGTGTGACGTAGGGCAGGTCTCATCTGCATTTTGGTGTACAGTTTCCCCTTTTGCATGGTTGGACCAGGTTTTTTTTTGAGGTCTTTGTCAGCTTTAATTTTTTTTTTTTTTTTTTACCTTTCAAACCTGTTCTCAAGCCTTTATTTATGGGTACTCTATTCAAAATATGTTTCTTCAAACTGGACTTCAACCTTATCTTTGATCCTCTTACCTATCTGGAAATGTTTGCAGAACAGTACATGCATCATCCCAAAAGGCCAAGGTTAAAAGACTTCTCTTAGCTGTGCAATGAACATATACTATAAACAGAAAGACAGAAAACATAAACCTCCAAAAGTGTACTACATTTCTGAATTCTCAATCTCAGATCCCATAGACCAGTGGTCCCCCAACCTTTTTGTCATCAGGGTCTGGTTTTGTGGAAGAGTTTTTCCACAGACCAGGGGTGGGGGAGATTGTTTTGAAATGATTCAAGCACATAGCATTTATTGTGCACTTTATTTCTATTATTATTACATTGTAATATATAATGGAATAATTATACAACTCACCATAAAAAAGGGGTGTGGACAGAAGTGGTAAATAAAATAATGGGTGAGTCACATGCAGACTAAAATAAGTGTCAGAGTCTGACTTAAAGCCTGCCACCAGATGCAGCTGTACTCTAGAAGTACATCAACTCACTTGCCACTCACTGATAGAGTTTTGATGTAAGTCTGCAAGCAATTGATCTATTATGGTCTCTGTGCAGTTGAACCTCCCTGCTAATGTTAATCTATATTCGTAGTCATTCCCCAGTGCTAGCAACACTGCCTCAGCCTCATCTCAGATCATGAGGCATTAGATTCTCATAAGGAACACACGACCAGATCCCTCACATGCACAGTTCACAGTAGGTTCATGCTCCTATGAGAATCCAATGCCACCACTGATCTGACAGGAGACAGAGCTCAGGCAGTAATGTGAGCAGTGGGGAGAGGCTGTAAATACAGATAAAGCCTCCCTGGTTTGCCTGCCTCTCACCTCTTGCTGTGCAGCCAGGTAACAGGCCATGATCCTATAAGGGGGAGTAGGGATCCCTGCTAGAGACGGAAAGTGTTGGATGAGAACTAATAGGAGTAGAAAATAGTGAGGGAGATAGGCTTTTACCATGTGAGTAGGAAGTCAGTGCCAAGGAGGTGCTTTATGTGTTCTTTTTTTTTTTTTTTTTTTGAGTTGGAGTCTCACCCTGTCGCCCAGACTGGAGTGCAGTGGCCGCTCCCGGCCACCGCAGCCTCGACCTGCTGGGCTCCGGCGATCCTTCCGCCTCAGCCTTCCAAGTAGCTGGAACT